>CM016620.1:2550538-2762207 GCA_005393395.2 Gossypium australe | reverse complement strand
TTCAGGTACCAACCCAGGAGAAAATCTGGTCAATCCCAACGTCCCAGATCTGGATGAGATGGCCGAGAAGGCAAAACAAGAGCTGCCAAAATGGGTGGAGGAAAAGATTCAGGGCTCTGGAAAACGCCGGTAAACGTCGAGGAGTAAAAGCCAATGACTTAAGCTTAGTCCCCGACTTGGTGCTCCCATATAATTTTAAAATGCCCGAGTTTGAAAAGTACAATGGGACGAGTTGCCCAGAAGCCCACATCACTATGTTCTGTAGAAGGATGGCAGGCTACACTAACAATGATCCACTGCTGATCCATTGTTTCCAAGACAGCCTGGTGGGAGCTGCAGCTAGATGGTACAATCAGTTGAGTCGTGCCAAAATTGGC
The DNA here is from genome assembly GCA_005393395.2 of Gossypium australe. NCBI lineage: Eukaryota > Viridiplantae > Streptophyta > Magnoliopsida > Malvales > Malvaceae > Gossypium > Gossypium australe. The sequence goes on along the minus strand of CM016620.1, from coordinate 2,761,830 downwards.
TCATGGGATGATTTGGCTCAAGCGTTCTTGGATCAATACAGTCACGTAACGGACATGACCCCTGATAGGATCACTCTGCAAAACATGGAAAAGAAAGGGAATGAAAGCTTTAGGCAATATGCACAGAGGTGGAGGGAAGTTGCCATCCAAGTCCAGCCACCGCTTATGGAGAAAGAGACCACCATGCTCTTCATCCGCACGTTGAAAGCTCCATTCCTCATGCACATGATAGGAAGTGCAACCCGGAGCTTCTCAGAAGTCATAACCACTGGAGAGATGATCGAGAATATCATAAAAAGCGGAGGGATCGAGACCGGAGAGAGTACCAAAAGAATTCCCCCAAGAAGGAAAGAAGGCGAGGTAAATAACACGAGCATAGGACACTCGAAGTCAATCACCATAAATCAGCCAAAAACAGCAACCACGGACCGGCAAGGGTTACTCAAGAAAGAACCTAGTGAGAAACCCCAATTCACACCGATTCCAATAACATACAAGGAGATGTACCAAACCCTGTTCGATGAGCATATTGTGTCTCCTCACCACCTAAAACCAATGCAACCTCCGTATCCTAAGTGGTATGACTCGAACGCGCAATGTGAATACCACGCGGGAATCACGGGGCACTCAATCGAGAATTGCCTGGCTTTCAAGAAATTGGTGGAGAAATTTATTAACATGGGTGTGGTCGAGTTGGATGACATGCCAAACGCAACAATCCTTTACCCAATCATGCTAAAAGTGGGGTCAACGCAATCAGTGAAAGCCCGAAAAAAAGGGATCAAAATGAATGTGGCAGAGGTCAAAACTCCCTTGAGATGGGTCTGGAAAGAAATGGTTAAGCATGGACTAATCATCGCGGAAGAAAGTCAAAGAGAACTGACAAACTACTGCGAACACCATCAAGAGTCGGGACATGAGATTCAGACTTGCGGAGAATTCAGAATTCTGGTGCAAAACTTAATGAACAGCAAAGAAGTCGAATTTTATGAGGAAGGCACAGAAGACAGGAGTATATACGCGTCGGAGTTGACAACAAAAAGCACAAAGGTTAGCCTTCCAAGGATCATTATTTCACGTCCCAGAAGTGATGAAGTAGGGGCGCAGTTAGCACCGAAAGTGATAATACGGAGGCCTACTATTGTTGAAGGTAACAGGGACTCCTCCCAAAATCGTGTAACAGTCTCCAAAGGAGAGAATTCAGCTAACGACGGGGCGAGAACACGGGTGACACTGAAGGTAATAATACAGAAGCCCACGACTTTCGCTTACAAAGATAGCAAGAAAGTTCCCTGGAACTATGAGTGTAATGTCACGGTCACGAAGAGCTCGACTGATGCGACAAAAGGAGATTCGGATGAAGGCTTCCACACTCGAAGTGGGAGACGCTACGACTTAATAAAAGGAAAAGCCCCAATGGCGGAGCAAGAAAAGGGAAAGCCCGTTGAGCCCGAGTCGAGGATCAAAGAGCCAGTGACCAAGGAAGAGGCCAAAGAATTCCTGAAATTTCTGAAACACAGTGAATATTGTGTGGTAGAACAACTGCACAAACAGCCAGCGCGTATATCCATATTGGCCTTACTCCAATACTCAGAAGTACACAGGAACGCATTGATGAAAGCTCTAAATGAAGCCTACGTCGCTAGTGACATCTCGGTTAACAAGTTGGATCGACTGATTGGCCATATAAGTGCAGACAACTTCATCCATTTTAACGACGATGAAATACCACCAGGTGGTAGGGGTCCACCAAGGCCTTGCACATTACAGCTAAATGCAAAGGGCACACACTGCCAGGGGTCTTGATAGACAATGGGTCTGCATTAAATATTGCCCTTATCCACCCTCAACAGACTTCCGGTGGATGGTTCGCACATATGAAAGAATGCCAGAGTGTGGTAAAGGCCTTTGACGCACCCAAAGAAAGGTCATGGGGAAAATTGAGGTACCCTTACTGATTGGCCCAACTATTTACGAAATAGATTTCTTGGTCATGGACATCGAACCTTCCTACAGTTGCCTGTTGGGGAGACCATGGATACATTCAGCCGGGGCAGTACCTTCATCACTACATCAGAAGGTGAAGTTGATAGCGGATGACCGACTGGTAACGATAAAAGCTGAGGAAGACATCATTGCCACCGTGACCAGCGACATGCCTTACTTAGAGACAAATGACGAGACAATAGAATGTTCGTTCCGATCTCTCGAATTCTGAACGCAACTTTTGTTACAGAAAGAAGCAAGATCTTGAAGCCAAAAATCTCGAGGACCACGAGGATGGGTTTAAAAATGACCGTAGGAAAGGGCGCTTTACCCGGAAGAGGGTTTGGAAAGTACCTTCAGGGGAGAATAGTGGCCCCGGTGCTGAGAGAGAAACAAGATCGCTTCGGCCTGGGATTCAGACCCGATGCAGGGTAAAAGAAGAAGGAGTTAGAAAGAAGACAGGAAAGAAGACGCGCTCGTTTGAATGGAGAAGAAACCAAGTGGGAACCCATGATAATCTCGCACATATCCAAGACCTTTGTGTCAGGAGGGGTAATCCACTCTGAGCTGAAGATACTGAAGGGAGGGGACATCACAGCAATGTTAGGCAACGTCTACATTAGTGCCATATCTGAGGAGGCAACCGACAGGGAAATTTCGCCAAATATTCAGTCTTATGAATTGGGAAGCATCTTGAACAACTGGACTGCGGAAGAAATCCCTGTAGTATTTAGGGCTAATTCAGAGTAATGTCTGGGACACACTTGTTGCTCTAAGCTTAGGAGCAGCAAGATTTCTTTTATGAAATAGGCGCATGTTTCGAATATCGTTATATCAATAAAATGCATTTTCATCCTTACTTGAAGCAAACGTCTCTTTCTTCGTTTTTATCATTCTTTCATCACTGTCATACATATAATCATTCGTTTACAAAATTCATTCATACCGCCTGCATTTTCTTAAACTGCAACAGGTCCCTAGATATCACTAACTTGAGCGACTCTGTCTCGAATTCGAAATATCCCTTTGAGCAAGACATATGCTTAGAAGGACTACAGAATTTTGAAGACGATGCAGACGAGGACCTATACCCTGATTTGATAAGAATGGTAGAGCAGGAGGAGAGACAAATTCGACCTCATAAGGAAGCAATAGATACTGTGACATTGGAAGAAGGGAAAGCGATAAATATTGGAACGGGGATAGCCGAAAAAACAAGACAGAATCTTATCAAACTGTTGCAAGAATTCAAAGACGTCTTCGCATGGTCTTATGAAGATATGCTCGGTTTAAGCACCGATGTAGCAGAACACCGCTTACCTACAAGGAGAGATTGCAAGCCAGTACAGCAGAAGCTCAGAAGGATGAGACCGGATATTATGCTGAAAATAAAAGAGGAGGTCCAAAAGCAGTTCGATGCTGGGTTTTTGCAAGAGATCAAATATTAAATGGGTAGCCAATATCGTGCCTGTCCCTAAAAAAGACGGGAAGGTGCGAATGTGCGTGGATTATAGAGACTTAAATAAGGCTATCCCAAAAGATAACTTTCCTCTGCCTCATATTGATACTCTAGTAGACAATACACAGGCTTTTCGCTGTTTCCTTCATGGATGGTTTTTCCGGATACAATCAATAAAGATCACCCTGAAGACATGGGAAAGACCACCTTCATAACATTGTGGGGCACATTCTGTTACAAAGTAATGCCGTTTGGGTTGAAAAACGCAGGAGCAACATACCAAAGGCCATGGTGACCCTATTCCACGATATGATGCATAAGGAAATCGAGGTTTACGTGGATGACATGATTACAAAGTCTAGAACAGAGGAAGAACATATCCAAGTTTTGCAGAAGTTGTTTCTGAGGTTAAGGAAATTTCAATTGAGGCTTAATCCCGCCAAATGTACCTTTGGAGCCAGGTCTGGCAAGCTGTTGGGCTTCATAGTTAGCAAGAAAGGGATCGAAATCGACTCAGATAAAGTCCGGGCTATACAAGAATTACCACCGCCGTGCACTCAAAAAGAAGTTCGAGGCTTCCTAGGAAGACTAAACTACATTGCTCGGTTTATTTCTCAGTTAACCGAGAAATGCGATCCCATATTTCGTCTTTTGAAGAAACATAACCCAGGCGTATGGAACGATGAATGTCAAGAAGCTTTCGATAGGGTCAAACAGTACTTGTCGAACCCTCCAGTACTGTCACCTCCGTGCCCCAATAAGCCACTAATCTTATATCTAACGGTGCTTAATCGCTCAATGGGAGGTGTGCTAGGTCAACATGATGATACAGGAAGAAATGAGAAGGCAATATACTATCTCAGTAAAAAATTCACTGATTGTGAAATGAGATATTCACCAATTGAAAAGCTATGTTGTGCGCTGATTTGGACCACTCGGAGATTGAGACAATACATGCTGTACCACACGACCTGGCTAATCTCAAAGTTAGACCCCCTAAAGTATATGATGGAGACGACCGCTTTGAATGGGAGGATGGCTAGATGGCAAATCCTACTGTCTGAATTCGATATTGTATATGTGAGCCAGAAGGCTATAAAAAGGAGTACGATAGCCGACTTCCTAGCCAGCAGAGCTTTAGAAGATTACGAGCCGTTGAACTTTGATTTCCCGAATGAGGATCTAATGTATGTGGCAACAGCGGAAGAGGACACTGCGAGAGATTGCCTTTGGAAATTATATTTCGACGGAGCATCAAACGCTGTTGGAAATGGGATTGGGGCAGTCTTGGTATCCCCAAAAGGAGATCACTACCCATCCACAGTCAGGTTGGATTTCGATTGCACAAACAATATGGCAGAATACGAAGCTTGTATCATGGGACTCCACGCTGCTATAGAGCGTAGAGTTAGAACGCTGGAAGTATATGGAGACTCCGCACTAGTGATCTACCAACTAAGGGGCGAATGGGAAACAAGAGACCCCAAATTGATCAACTATCGAAGGATAGTCATGGGATTAATCAGGGAGTTCGACGATATCACCTTCAATTATCTCCCACGAGAAGAGAATCAAATGGCAGATGCTCTGGCTACTTTAGCTTCCATGATTAAAGCAAGTAAGCAAGAAGATGTAAAGCCTATTCAAATGAGTATTTACGAAGCCCCAGGCTTACTGCTACAACGTAGAAGAAGAAGAAAGGGACGAGCACCCCTGGTACCAAGATATATTGCGATATGTGAGAAATCGCGAATACCCAAATCATGCTACGGAGAATGAGAAAAAGACACTCAGGAGATTGGCCCTCGGATACGTGTTAGATGGGGACATCTTGTACAAAAAAGGAAAAGATCAAGTGTTGTTGAGATGTGTCGACGCTGTGGAAGCCAAGATGATCCTAGATGAAGTTCATGAGGGTGTTTGTGGAACGCATGCTAACGGATTCAGAATGGCTAGGCAAATAATGAGATTTGGATATTACTGGTCCACCATGGAAGGAGACTGTATCGACTATGCCAAGAGATGTCATAAATGCCAGATCTATGGAGATAAGATCCATGTGCCTCCGTCTCCCCTACACGTTATGACTTCACCATGGCCCTTTTCCATGTGGGGCATGGATGTTATCGGACCAATCTCACCGAAGCTTCAAACGGACATCGATTTATCTTTGTAGTCATTGATTACTTCACAAAGTGGGTAGAAGCTGCTTCATACGCTAACGTCACTAAATCAGTAGTTAGTCGATTTTTGAAGAAGGAAATTATTTGCCGATATGGGATGCCCGAAAGGATCATATCAGACAATGCATTGAATTTGAACAACAGCGTGATAGCAGATGTTTGTCGTCAGTTTAACATTAAACATCATAACTCATCCCCATACCGTCCAAAAATGAATGGGGCAGTGGAAGCAGCGAATAAGAACATCAAAAAGATAGTGGGAAAAATGACAGAAACTTACAAAGATTGGCACGAGAAATTACCATTTGCTCTCTACGCTTATCGAACGTCCGTCAGAACCTCTACTGGGGCAACACCTTTCTCACTGGTTTATGGGATGGAGGCAGTCCTACCCATTGAGGTAGAAATACCTTCTCTTCGGGTTTTAACAGAAGTAAAACTGGATGAAGCTGAGTGGATTCAGGCTCGATACGATCAACTGAACCTAATCGAAGAAAAGAGGCTGGAGGCTATTCGTCACGGTCAAATGTATCAAAAGCGCATGATGCGAGCCTACAACAAAAAGGTTCGCCCAAGAGAGTTTCACGAGGGAGACTTGGTACTGAAAAAGATCCTCCCCATACAAAAGGATTTCAGAGGAAAATGGACGCCGAATTGGGAAGGGCCGTACGTGGTAAAGAAGGCTTTCTCTGGAGGCGCACTGATTTTAATGGAAATGGATGGGAAAAGTCTGCCCAACCCCGTGAACTCGGATTCAATCAAAAAATACTTCGCGTAAAAAAAAAAAAAAGGGAGCAGCCAAGGCGAAAACCCATAACGGGCGCTTTGAGACCAAAAGGATGTAAGTCAAAGACCCAAAAGGGACAGCTTGAACTGAGAAAGAAGAATCCCGCTGCACACGAATAGACAAGGAAGGGGCATGTTGCACCTCGATGCATCAACAAAATATCCAAGATCTTCTGAGCACATGTCAAACTCAAAATGGTCTTTCAAAAGCTCAGGCAAAGAAGTTTAGGCTGCGATATCTAGGGGCACCCATTTTTTTTTGTTCTACCCATTTACAGTTTGTAATTTGTGACCATCTTATTCAATGAATTTCTTCCTTGATTACATTTGCCAAATTTGGATTAGCATGTCTTATTTCGGGATGTACTCCCAATTACTCTCCTCCTTACAATCCTGCTTAGGCATTTTTACATTGAACTAACGATTACGGAACTAATAATATTTTCATAAAAGGAGTCCTACATATTATCATGAAAGCCTCTGAATAATACTAGGACATGAGACGTAACTATTGTTCAAAATTCGTCCCACCTAAGGTTCAGAAGGAAAAAAAATGACAAACGATCGTCGGTGATATACCCTTCATAAATAACGAGCAATGTCAGTCTTGGCATATGATGAAGTCGTAATACCATTATTGATTCTACGCCTTAAGGTCGCAGTAAGAGGGTTGAAAGAAGACAAATGTTACTCTCCTAAGGCGGTAATAAGAGGTACGAACTTTATGCCTCAAAGAGTACCATAGAAGAGACAATGACGTTGCCGCGGGGCGAGCTCATCTCTACGGATTTCCTATGTCTGCCACAATCGTAGTGCCTCAGTGAATCTCGCTAGGAGCAATGGCAACCCAAACCATAAATAGGGTCCTTCTCATGCATTCACACGCATCCAGTTAGGAGCATTCTAGTTATTACATCCTAGACATTTTTACGCTGGGAAAAATCATCATTGGCATAATATTCAGCATTCATATGAATGGCGCATATAGTTAGGAGCATTTGAATCACCTCCACCATAACACCCTCATTATTTGCATGAGCATAAGCACGTTCTGCAGAACAGGTTCCTCGGAGAACAGCATAGCAGCATTGAAGAGGACACTGCTCCCATGGAACGGGCTGAACATAGTTGAAAAGTTCAGATTCATTTCCTTGATGTTCCAATGGAGCAGGTTGAAGCTGCTAATCCCTCCTTCCTGAGTGTACTGAGGATCAACTATATTTTCGAGAAGTTTCAGCAAGAAGATCCAAGTTACGGGTCTCTTCTGGATTCCTATCACCAACTATATTTTCGAGAAGTTTCAGCAAGAAGATCCAAGTTGCGGGTCTCTTCTGGATTCCTATCACCAACTATATTTTTGAGAAGTTTCAGCAAGAAGATCCAAGTTGCGGATCTCTTCTGGATTCCTATCACCAACTATATTTTCGAGAAGTTTCAGCAAGAAGATCCAAGTTGCGGGTCTCTTCTGGATTCCTATCACCAACGATATTTTCGAGAAGTTTCAGCAAGAAGATCCAAGTTGCGGGTCTCTTCTGGATTCCTATCACCAACGATATTTTCGAGAAGTTTCAGCAAGAAGGTCTAAGCTAAGGGTCTCTTCTGGATTCCTATCACCAACTATATTTTCGAGAAGTTCCAGCAAGAAGATCCAAGTTACGGGTCTCTTCTGGATTCCTATCACCGTTCGTTTTCGAGAAGTTTCAGCGAGAAATATCAAAGTTGCAGATCTCTTCTTTCTAGATTCTTATCACCCCAAACCTACAGTAGAAGGGAGCAAAACAAAGAGTTACAGTGAAGTTTGAAGCCGTTTGAAGAAGACGCGGATCAAGAAGTCAAGGTTTAGCTAAGCCCGGGCAAAATTTGGGCATTCTTTATGTCTTTGCTCTATTCTCGTCTCACGACAATGAGCAAAGAGGGGCAGCTGTAATACCCAATTTGCCCGGCCCATTACAAATCAGACCCAAAAAAAATAAATAAATAAAAATAAACAAAAGAACCAGGCCCAAAAGGCCCAAAAAATTAAACTCTTTTTCAGAAAAGCTAGGGTTTTGGAAACCCTAGCCTTGTGCGCCGCTTCCCCCCCCACTACGCCTGGTCGGCCACCACTGCCGTTGGTCTCCACTCGCGCCTCCATACCTGTGAAAAAGGACAAGCAATAACAGCAAATAAAGCACAGCAGCAATAGGTAGAAAAAGAGGATAGTGTATTTTATTTTCAAAAATCGGTTATATAAACCGAGTATCAAACTGTAACGGAGGCCTTTTTTTTTGGAAAAATCAAAAATACGAGATAACAGATTCAAAAAACTCCAAATATAGCAGTAGTGATCTAAAACTCAAAAAAAGTCGATCTGAGAAAAAGGTGACCACATTTTGCTTCGAATCTCTTTATTTCTTTCTTTTATTTTTATTTTTTATTCTGACCCGTGAATATATATACATATATTATTTCTATTTTCAAAAAAAAAACAAAAAAAACTTACCTGATACAATTTCCGGCCACCGCGTGCGGTGGCCGGCGGCGGCGCCGGCGATGGTCCGTTGCCAGAATTCTGATCGGGGGCTGGCCAATGGGAAAGGGGCTGAGAGAGTTGAGAGAAAAAGACTTTATTTTTTTAAACGGAAGGTAGAAATGAAAAAAGAAAGAAAATTTTTGAGTTTATAAATGAGATAAAACGACGTCGTTTTGGGTTGGGTCTTCAGACCCCAAAACGGCGCCGTTTTGAGCCAACCCACGCGTGACCCGACCCATCTTGAGGGTCCGCGTGTTTTTGTTGACTGGGATAATTTCCCTTTCAGTCCTTCTGCCTTTTCAGCTTTTATAATCAGGTTCTCTGTTATTTCGATTTTATCCCTGAACTTCCGCAAAGCTTTAAATTTAGTCCTCATTTGAATGTTGCACTTAATAAAACGGGTTACTATCCATTTTAGTCCCCCTCTTCCTTCATGCATTTTGATCTGACCCCTCTCCCCTTTTATGTTATTACGAATTGACCCCAAATCATCGTTTTAAATGCGATCTGATCCCTTGTTAGTTATTTTGAAATCTTTTAGTCTTTTTATTATTATTATTATTATATTATTATTATTGTTATTTATTATTATTACATTATACATATTTCTATTATTATTATTATTATTATCACTATATTACTCTCTTTATTAATCATACTATTATTATCATATTTTTATTATTATTACATATATATTATGTATTATTATTATTATTATTATTATTTTATGTTTATATATTATCTTGTACATATTTGTATTATTATGGTATTATTATTTGTACATACTAACTTTATTATATTGCTATTACTACACGTATATTAATATATGGTATATATTTTTTATATTTATTATTGTTACTATGTTACCATCTTCATATTATTATTACTAGATTATTATTATCACTACTATATTTGTATTAATATATCGTATATATTTTCTATTATTACTATTATTATTACTATGTTATTATTTCAGCATTTTATTGTCGCTATTACTATAATATTATCTTGTATATAGTTTGCATTATTACCATTACTATTATTATATTATTAGCACATACACAGTATTGTATTATTATATTTATATTATTATATCGTACATATGTTGTATTACTTTACTATTATTACTATTATTATTCTTATTATTTTTTGTTTATATTATACGTTGTACATTGTTATGTATTGTTACTTGTATATACCAACTCCATTACTATTATTATTACCATATTTGTATTATTATATATATATATTTTGTATCATTATTAATATTATTATTTTTATTATCACTATGGTATTATTATTATTATTACTAACATGTTATTATTACTACTTGCATATATAGTTATTATTTTATTATTATTATGTTAATACTATTGTTATTACTAACTATTCTATCATCTATTATATTTATTTTCTTCATTGTTATTATTTTCATAATTATATTTTCCTTTGGTATCTACACTTATAACTATCATTACTCGTTGTTCATATTTTCATTTGTCATCACATCACCTCGACTCGTTCATTTTTACTTTATTTCACCTTCGTCCTTTATACGTCATTTATATTAGCGATTTATTGCCATGTTGTTATGCATATCTGTATTGTAAATTGTTTTTTTTTTTTACATTTCATTAGAAATTCGTGTTATATTGATTTTTGCTCGGTACAAAATTGTTCCTCATCGTAAAGGTAATGTTCTGTATTTGGAAATTCGAGAGATTGTACCCTAAAGTATTGGGTTGCAATTTTCTTGTTTAATCTAAAAAACCGGATATCCTTTTAACAAATATATTTTTAACAAAAAAGTTTGTTCCCGGGAATTTAAAATCATCGTGTCCTAAAGTATTGGATGTAATGATTTAATTCCTTTGGAACGAGAAAGTCTTGATTTTTAATTCGAGAAAACTATGGGATAATCTCGGATTCAAAAATTTAAACTATCGTGTCCTAAAGTATTGGATGTGATATTTTGATTCTTTTGAAGCGAGAAAATCTTGATTTTCAAAAAGAAAACTATGGGATGATCTCTGATCCGAAGATTAAAATTATTGTGTCCTAAAGTATTGGATGTGATATTTTAATCCCTTGGAAACGAGAGAGTCTTGATTTGCAATTCCGGAAAACTATGAGATGATCTTAGGATCGAAGATTTAAACTATCGTGTCCTAGAGTATTGGATGTGACACTTTATTTCTTCGAAATGGGAAAGTCTCGATTTAATTCGAGGAAAACATGAATATTTCCAAAAGCGGTCAGATTTTTAAATTCCTTCAAAATTTTCAAACCTTCGACATTGGGACATTAGTTAATTAATTCGGTACCAGTTTTGGGCGTGACGAGGGTGCTAACCCTTCCTCGCACGTAACCGACTCCCGAACCCATTCTCTCAAATTTTCGTAGACCAAAAGCATTGTTTTAGTAAATCAAAAATGTTTTATTAAAACAAAGGTGGTCCGATCACACCTAATAAAAGATCGGTGGCGACTCCCTTTTTTTTTATTATTTTCAAAACCCAAGTTCGATTCCCGCATTTTCAAAAGAGGAGTGGTTACGACACCATTCCTAAAGTTTGCGTATCCAAACCAGTTCACCTCTTGAGCTACTGCACATGAATCTCATTGGACCTATGCAAATTGAGAGCATGAGTGGAAAACGCTATCTCCTGGTGTGTGTAAATGACTTCTCAAGGTGCACATGAATGAGGTTTATTACAGAAAAATTTGACACATCTGAAGAAGTTAGAAAACAATACAGGAGACTTATGGATGAAAAAGGTCAGCTCATTAGGATGATTAGAAAATTTTGAAGTGATCATGGACGTGAGTTTGAGAACGTAGAAACTGCCAATTTCTGTAACGGGGAAAGAATCAAACATGAATTCTTTGCTGCCATGACATCACAACAGAATGGAGTTGTGGAATGTAAAAACCGCATCATTGAGGAGATGACACAAGTGATTCTCAATAGCAAAGGGGTTTGCTCATAAGTTTTAGGCTAAGATAGTAAACACTACTAACTCGTGATTAATCGAGTTTTTAGAAAATATTTTACATAAAATCATCTGATTAAAAAATATCAACTTTCTCAAAAAAAATAAACATTTTTTGAAAATCTTTTTTAAAAGTTTATTTTGAAAGTGCAAGATATCACTTCTTAAAGTTGTAAGAGGAGATGTAGATGTTGAGATTCAAATCCTTGAGAGTATAAAGAAATGGCTTGAGGGATGCTAAAATTCAAACTGACTTGTTGGATATTGGTTTTCAATGGTTGAGGAGAATGAACCCTAACATACTAAATCTCATTTTTTTCTAGGTTGATACTAGCATTTGCAATCTGTATGCCCTTTCCTAAAGATAATTGCATGAAGGTTCTACATAAGCTTTCCCTTAGCAAATTTCAAGTCCTTGTATGAAATCTACTATAATTGGACTACATTTCATTTTGATTGTTGAAAAAATTTGAAGAATTCATCATCACCTTCATTTAACATTTAAAAGTTAAGCTTATGAAAGAATAATAATAATTACAAATATGCGAGATCAATAAATCAAATGTTGGGGTTCCATTTCATCTGATCTTCATGCTCTCATGTTGATCTATACTTAAAACCAACACCGAGAAAAAAGTAACCCTTATCCTTACCTTCAGACTCTGATCTGAATCTGTCAAGGCAAAGTCGGTACCTATGCTTTCCGACTATCTTGTTTCAGCCATATCATGCTCAATCCTTACGATCTTCGTGTTTGTATACTATCATGCACCATAGGTCGAAACCGAGTCTGAAAAGCCCTATAGGAAAACTGAGGTAGTAGTGTGGCAATAACAACGAGGATGATGGTGAGCCAATATCGAATGCTTGGAGCGCAAGCTTCGATGAAAACCTTGTATGCCGTTGTAGATAATGTCGGTGGAATCGAACCATAAACCAACAAGAATTTAAACCACAAGGTAATGCTGCCCCATATGAAGAGGTGCTGGATCCATGTGAAGTAATTGATGGAGAGTGCCATTTGGCAATTTACCGCCAAAACAACACATGTATACATTGTCAGCCCTAGAACTGAATAATCGGCAACTTGACCGTCTTTGCGGAATGCTTGACCAGTTATTGAGTTGGCAGTTAAGAAGAATATAATTACGGAACTAAGAACTCCATTAAACATCCAGCCAAGTATGTGGATCCAGCGGAAGAGGACATTGTCTATGCCCTCTTTGTATAATGAAGGATACTGCAAAAGAAAAATGAAATGATTGTCGGTCCGAGTGAAGTTGCAAGTATAACATTTATATATAGATAGAAGAAGAGTAAATAACGGTATTCAGTTGACATGCCATGTATTTCTACGAATGTACTAAATTGATCCGAGATATAGAACAATTCTAAGCTAACAGATTGACACGGTTTAATTTTTCTGAAGCAGAAAAACATAGTTCAAATCAAAATCCGGGTTTAAATTTTAAGAAGAGCAATGGTCAGATTGATAAAGAAAACTACCATTGTTTCACAACTATGTCGTTACGTGTAATTCGTGGTTAAAACTGAGTAAGTGTTTCATTTTAAGGCCCCCAACTTCCTTTCTAATTGTCAATGTGTAACAAATTTATCTTCAAGGAATAAAGAAAGAATAGAAAGAATCGTTTACCTCAAGGCAGTGTTGGGATGAAAAATCCTGTTCGAAAACACCAAGAGCGATTACCGGAAGTGAAGTGAATAAGACATTGTAGCTTGACATGTACCAATCATTATAAGCTGGCTGAGCAGAGAAAGAAGAGTAGGCCTCGAACCAAAACAAAGTAAATCCAAAAGTGATGTTCTTGTAGAAAAAGTAGCATATCTGCAGTATACAAGAAAAAATAAATTTAGATGTATGCACGCATAGTTTGTATTCTTAAACGTTTGCCTAATAAGTCCTCGAAAAATGGAACAGAACAGCAAACAATATCATTCTCTAGAGTCGAGATACAAAAATCATAAGACTATCTCAGTTTAGTTTCAGAGAGAGAGATGAGAGCAGGACCGACTAGCTTTTACCATCATGGTTATTCGCCTGTAACACCAATGGCCGTGCACTAATAATAAACGTTCCAGAAAACGAAATTGTGCAATCGAAAAATCACTTGACATCGCAGCCTGCAATTTGCAGTAGTCATTAAACATAAAATCAGAAATCTAGACAGTTACGGTTCATAATAGATCATGTTATATCATTGAATTGTTCGAATAACATGGATGAACTATCAAGCATTGGCCACAAATTGACACCGAAACCGGGATACTAAAGCCTACCAAAATGAAATATGTATATATATATATATATATATATATACATATACCTGCATCCCTTCGACACCAGTGATGCCAACTCCAATATCAGCCACTTGAATCATGCCAACATCGTTTCCACCATCACCAATTGCTAGTGTCGTTCTACCTGTTACGGATTTCACCCATCTAGTAACCTGCATATCTTCTAAATTTCTATCAGATTATTTTCATGCAAAAGCTTGATAATCGTCATGAAACTCTGATAGTTTACTTGATTATCCTAAACACCACACTTACAATAGCTTTTTGTTTTGGGGAAGATCGACAGCATATTACAGTAGCACATTTAATTGCTAGCTCCATAAACCGTTTTACAAGATTCTCGTCCAGAGCAAAAATCAAGGACTTGCCATCGATAATCAAACCAAACTGGGTGTTGCTTCCGCCAGTTACTTGAGATATTCCTTCGTCTATTTGCTTTTCTACAATTTCATAAGCCTAAGAAAAATTATATATTCAGATTTTCCCCATGAAAGATTGCATCAGCATCACTTTAAGACAAATCTGAATTATACCTCTTTGAAGTCTTCCGTATCCCTTTCGACAGCTTCAATTCCGGGCTTTTCAAGTATGACCGAAATCTCTTTCATTTCATGTCTTAGCAGACTGCATGCATACCTGTAGAAATATAGCATCTATATCATTTATGTTTATACGCATTATTAATACCGGAAAAGTTGAATCCAACTTGCTGGCATTGGCATACCCGATATTAATAGCAGTTCCCTTCTTGTCACCAGTCAAAACCCATATATTGATTCCAGCCTGTGCAAGCTTTTCAAGACAGTCTGGGACCTACATAACAGAGGAATATAGCTGTTCATACAAATCTTATCTACGTACATAGATTACAACCATGTAACTTGAACCCGAGTGTTATTGTACGGATATAAAACATGAGTATATTCGTTTTTTTTTAAAGTTGGTCCATATTTGCAAATATGAATTGGACACAATTGTCGGACAGAAGTACTTCAAGGAAAACGAAGACTACTGTAACTGACCCCCTTTTGTAGTTTGTCTTCAATAGCTGTAGCACCAAGAAGAATTAAATTCCTTTCAATCAAGTCAGCCTTCTTATCCAGCAAATCATCTCTATCGGCACTTACAGAAGTTTTGGCCTTCACGTATTCTTGTTCCCACCTTTTATACTCATCATCATCAAGCTCACGATAAGCGACTGCCAAAGTTCGTAATCCTGTCTCAGAATACCTTTCGATATGCTCTTTGGTCTTTTCCTCGAACATCCGTCCTTGTTCTGAAAGCCTTTCAAATATCACACTGAATAACATAGTGATAAATCAAGTTCAACATCAAATATGTCTGAATGCAGATTTATGGATTACGAGTTCTGACCTGTCTGCCCCCTTAGCAAGGAGCAATAACCGTCTTTCTGGGTTCCTTACTATTACGGACATCCTTCTACGAGCGCTACTGAACTCCAACACATGAAGAAGCTCGTATTCTCTGAAATGCAGAAACTTATTCGTTCATATGCAATGTAAACCAAAGTTCAAATAGCAGATCCCGGAAAAAAATATAAAAGTAGGAGAAACTGAAAAGCAACATACAGCTGGTTTGACTAAGAATATAATCGAAGGTTTTGAAAAGATTACCTAACTATTTCCCCACTATTACGATCCAGTTCATGCAGTTGTATGCTGGTTTGATTCCTTTTGAAAAACTCAAAACCGACTTCTCGTGCAGCAATGACGAATGCTGCTTCATCTGGCGACTCAGCCTCATAAAAAATCTTACCAGAGTCTAGTATTTCGGGAACGGCTGTATGGCAAAGTGCTAAGACCCTAAAGAACTTCTCTATGTAATCTCGATAAGGTTCGTGCACCCATTTCCCGTTCATAATGCGTCCATCTCGGAAGTTGAAACCCTTAACAGGTTCTCTAGATTCCACTGTATCAATATCCCTTTGTTCATCCAATGCCTCACCTCTTTTCCTAGCCAATGCAATTTCAACCTCAGTCATGCCACGACCATAGGCAGTGCCAGCAATCGAGCATTTCACGAACTCCATCGAGTTACATGTCAAAGTTCCGGTTTTGTCGGAGAGTATAGTGCAGACCTGACCAAGTTCCTCGTTCAAATTAGATGTCCGTGCATGTGCCGACCTCTTGGTTTCCTCATCATACATAGCCTGGTCTTGGTTAATGAAAATGCTTTGTAAAACCTTGCAAATCTCGATGGAAACATACAATGATATTGGTATCAAATACCCATACAACATTAGACCTGTCAAGAAATGTAAAAATGCAGCCACTGAAGATCTCCTCGGGTCAAAGAATACAGTCGTGATATCCGGTAGGAGATACCACCTTCCGTAATCGCCACCATCTTTTTTAGTTTCAATTCCGAAAAGTAGAGACCCTATGAATGATATCAAAATCAAAGCACTGAAAAGGACATAAATTATTTTATCCATCCTTCTCTCTATCCTTGTCCTCTTCGAAGGAGGGTCCATAGCATTCTGCATTACTTTGGTATCGTGTCCAGTGAAAATAACCACACCATTGATATAATCAGTATTTTTCAGTTTAGTACCTCTCAAAAGGATTTGTTGCGGCGAAAGTGCGTATTGTTGACATTCGTAGTACAATGTTCCAACAAATGAGTAAAGATGTTCATTTGGATCCTCACACTTAATCACCGCTCTAAATCCCTTAACAGTCTCTACATCACGAATGAAGGATGTTACCTCTAACGGATGCTTCGACTTTAAATTAGTCTCTCCATCGAGGTTCATCGTCTCAACATAACAAACACCGTCTTCATAGTCCGAAGAAAGAAAGAGTAGATCAGCCGGAAAATATTCATCCTTATGCACCTTAACAATGTCACCGACACGGAGATTCTTCCATTTGGTTTCGTTGAAAGAACTACTTCCGTCATAAACTTCAACCGTCCGATTGTTTGCCTCTACATCCTGAAACCGAGGAAAAGCTACTTCAGATACATTACATAAACCGACAGAAAAAGAAAAAAGAAAAACATTAAGAACCAAATAAGGAACCGAGTATCAATAAAAATGATTCAAAGCTATAACATTTGCATAAGGAAACAAGCTAACAGCAATAAATAAAAAAAATGGTGGAAATCCAAAGAAGGGCGCAAGCATGACCTGCTGTCTTCGCCGATAATCTTCGATGCCTTCTTTAGCCATTGTAGCTCCAATCACCACGATTAACGGCACAAGAACGCTCGGTGCAGAATAAGGTGCCAACGGACTAAACGAAACACAAGCAACAACAAGAAAGTATATGTTTGCAACCCTCCTAAATTGCTCAAACAAAGACTTTGGGATAAAATTAGCTACTGTATACTTAGCAGTGGAAACATAATTTCTCCTATACTTTAAACGAATTTGCTCTTCACAATCAGGTTCATTACAATACACCACTCTTGAGTACCCTTTTTGACCGATTCTGTCATGTTCATCGGTCGAACTCGGTTGACTCGGTCGACGACAACACGAAAAGGAACAGAGTTTACTTAAATGTATATTCCTTTTCCTTACTCTAGCCATTTCCCCAGAGCTTAAAATGCAAATGGCGTTTCTCTATTTGTCAATAAGATTACAACATCACCCAAATTTCCCTTTTCAATCCCCATTAACATTAAAGATTCCAACTTTAACCACTATTTTTCAACAAAAATAAACCCAATAACTCCAAAAAATTCCTATCTTTGAACCAGCTTTGAACGCCTGAGCTAAAAGTCCAACACCAAAAGTACATGAACTAGCATTAAAAAAATAAAGAACTCAACTTTCATTGTTTAAAATCATAAGAAAACATGAAAAGATGCTTAATTTAAACAATTTTAAGACAAACCCAACAAATGAAACTGTCCTAAAAAGAGAAATAAAATGGTTATATAATATACCATGAACATGTTTTTCATGAAAAGAAAAAGTTGCTTACTTTGAGTTGAAGTTGCAGAGATGTCTTTCTTGTTGTCTGAAAGATGCAAACTTTAAAGAAGTGTGAAAACCACAATATGCAAAAATAAAAAAGTGAAGAGCTTTGCATCAGTGTGTATGTGAGAGTGTAGTTAGCTTTTGCCGCTTTTATAAGCAATAACTAACCTTGACAACTTATATTCACTTATTTATTCTGGTTAAAATACGTTATAAGTCCCTCTACTTTTCTTAAATTTGAAATTTAGTTTATACTTTTAATTTTTAGGAATTCAGTCTCTTTATTTCTCATATTTCAGAATTCAGATTCATTTGTTAACATTGTTAAAATTATTTTGTTAAATTCAAGTTCATTACAATATTATTTTTAATTACATGGTTGTTGAGTGAGTATTTTTCCATTTTAAAATGTCATAATAACAAATTTATCAGTATTAACAACCGAACTTGAATTTTTAAATCTAAAAAATAGAGGATTAAATTCTTCAAAATATAAGTAGAATAACTAAATTTCAAATTTGAGAAGAGTATAAGGGCTTGTATCATATTTTAACTATTTTATTATATTTTGAAATCTAAAAAGTAGGGATTAATAAATTTTGTATTTAAATTTTATTATTATTTTTTTCAACACGCAATTCATGCCAAACCTAAATAAATTATATGATTATATTCCATTCCATTGATATAGAAAGAGAAAGGATTGTATGAAACAGTGACGCCATATCATCTGTATCCCTTTCCAATATAGAAAGAGAAAGGATTGTATGAAACAGGATAAAAATACTGATGTGGCATAAAACTATTGGAAATGGATACAGATGATATGGCGTCACTGTTTCATACAATCCTTTCCCGATATAGAAATAGAAATATTTTATTTGCGTATCTTTTAACACTATTTATTTAGAATAATCATATCTTCTATTACCCCTTTAGAATAAATTCAGTGTTAAATTTACTCATGGATTAAGTTACCGCTTAAGTTCGAAGGTTCATTTTACATTTGAGAGGGTTTTAACTTTTAAGTAATAATATTAGATTTAAAAAATGAATTTTGTCAAATAAAAATTAAACTATTTAAAATGTGGGTCAAACTCGACTTGAACATTTAATACCCAAGCTCGGCTTAGTTCATTTTTTGTAAGTTGATTATGTTTTATATTATGTAATTTATAACACATAAAAATTAAATATATAGTAGTATAATATTACTATAGTGTACACATTAAAAAATGTTAAGGTGATTAAACATAAAATTTTAATAAATAAAAAATATTAAAAATAATATAACTATATTTTTATTTTTTTTAAAAACAATATGCCTAGGCCTAAATGGGCTTGCGTTATCTATTTACAAATATGAATGGAGTCGAGCAAAATTTTAGACTCATATTTCGAGTTAGGCTAGGCTTGATCAAATATAAAATGTGTTAATATCGTATCTAAGCCCAACCCAACTCATGAATAGACTTGATTATGGATCGAGTCAAGTTTGGGTTGGATCGATGCAAAATTTTAGGCTCGACCCAGATAAAAAAATGCTAAACCAGAGCTCAGTCAGTCCGTATTAATTTTTTTTATATAAAAACAAATTTTAAAAATATAATACATCAAATACACTAAAAACATTAAAATAAATATTTCTCAACAAATTAAAAATACATTATAAATAACACAAGATAGTTGCAAATCAGAGAATAAATGCATCTTAATAGTAGCAAAATTAACAATAAAACAAGAGTATAGCAATCTAATAGGCTAAGCTAGGCTTGGGCCAAAAAATCTTACCCGATTCCTGACCCATTTAGAAAATGGGTCTTATTTTTTGTTCAATCCTCATTTATAATATATATTTTTCTTGTTATTTTTATTAGTAATCGTATGACCAACTACTTTCTTGGACTAACATATTACATATGATGATTCGATTTCAATTATTGTTCCTTGTTTATATATATATATATATACTTGTACTAATACTTTTTTATAGTAATTAATATTTAAATACATATAAATTATGTATTTACACTTTAAGAGTCAAACATATCTAGCGAAATACAATTATTTGTCATTATAAGAGAGTGTAATTATGTATAATACAAGCACAAATAATACATGACCAAACAACTACAACAAAAATCAATCTAGTACAAAATACAATAATTTGAAAAACGAAATATACTAAATCTAGATAAATCCGACTTAAAATCAAAATAAAATTTAAATTTAAAATCTACTTATCATATAACTTAATCGTGAAAACACAAGTTTGATTGCAAGAAAATTCATAATTTGGGATAGAACAAGATGCACTAAATCAAGATACTCCATATAGGATTCAAATATCCTAGTCGTTTATGGGGACAAGACAATAAAGGATGTAAACCAAGGGGATCCATTGTGTCCTAAAATGGTAGATTTTTAATTTAAATATTTTATAATTTATAAAATTTTAAATTAATAACAGTAATATTGTATTTTGACCCTCCAAAAAATAATAAAAATTTAATTTAACATTTTAAAGATTATAAAGATATAAATTTAATTTTTGTATTTTATGTCAGAAATTTAGTTTTTTTTTCATATTTTAAAATTTGGGTTTAACGGTCAACATTGTTAAATTAGGTTAATTACAACGTCATTTTTTTAATTACATGGCTACTAAATGAGTATTCTTTTTAATTTCAAAATATCACACTAAAAAATTTAATCAAAACAATTTAATAGTGTTAAAAGTTGCACCTAAATTTTAGAATCCGAAAATAGAGAGACTAAAATTCCCGCAAAAAAAAAAAGGAACTAAATGCCAAAATTTCAAAAAGTGCTGAAAGTTAACATATTTTATACTTTGAATTAAGTCTAAGCGTAATTATTTGATACATTGCCAGTGGAGTTTTTTAGACTCCACAAGCGAGTTGAGGATGTGATAAGTGTTAAATTTATTCATTTAATTAAATTTTTTATGTTTTTTTACTATACCTTATAATATACTCGTCAAGCATTTAACTCGTTTATGGAGTCTAAAAAATTTCACTGACAGTGTACCAAATAAATTTCTTAAATATAAACAAAAGAGTTATTATTTTGTACACTATCCGTAAAATTTTTTAAGTCCACAAACAAAATTATTAAATAAATGACATGTGCCTATTTTAATTTATTTTTATTTTTTAAAATCTTATCTAACAACACGACAATATTTTATCAAATGATTTTTCGTAAATGAAACCTAATTTTGGTTGTAAAAAAAAACCAATTTTATCATTTCAAGTCTAGTAATTCGAGATATTAAATGATTCAAAATTAAATATCTTAATATTTATTTAAATAACTTACCAATCTAATCAAACTAATTTACATTTAATTAGTATTATCGAGTTTAAATTTAATCTCTATCTCAAACTGAACTTGGACTTTAAAAGTAAAATCTATTTTACCTAACCTTGAATTATGTATCCTAATTAATCAATTATACGTTTTGGAGTAATTAATTATTACAATAATATTTTTATTTAATTGAAACTATTTCCCAAAAATAATTAAAATTAAAATTTTAATATTTTACTAACAAGCGATATAATCAATTACCACATTTGATGAACCTTAAATTATGACTTATTGATCAGGTTTTTTTAACCCACGAATAACATCATTGTACCAAAAATTACCACATTTGATGAAAAATATTATTATACAGATAATGTTATCTAACTTTAAAGAATGTCCATTTGGCACAGGTTCGAATCGTGTTATCCCATCCTTTATCTTAATATTGTATCAAAAGAAACTATCAATTACTGCATTTAATAAAAAATACTGCTAAAAAAATACAATTTTATAGTGTACCCAAAATACTTGTCAACAAATTTTTTTCTCAATTTTATATTTAACAATAATTTTTTTAAAAATAATTATAGGAATATTTGCTGGAAAAATTGCATTTTATGGGAACTTTGACGCATATTCTCAATAAATAAAGGTGGAGAGTTGAATCATAATTTTATGGTTTCATATTCTATTTCATAAGACCTTTACAACAGTATATCATATGTTCAAAATGATTGAGTGATGAATGAGAAATTAATGCTCAAAGTAAGCTACTTGGAAATATTGTTGAGGAAAAATAAAAATCTTAGATCCCACATTGGTTAAATACCAAGTGGGATGTGTTTATATATGTGAACTCTCTTAAACAAATAATTAAATGACTAGTCTTGTAATCTTGCCTCATGTGCAAGGGTTTGTAGGTTCAAAATTGATAGAGTTGGAGTGCACCCGCATTGACCACGTCAACATGAAATGTCTAGATTGATTGGGCCCAAAATGGGCTTGAGATATTTTAGCCCAATACGAATTCATTTTCCAATAAATCATTACTCCAAGTACTGTAGGAGTGGCCGATCTATCTTAAGGAAACCGTATTTCACGGGCCTCAACGTTTTGTAAAATCTCAATTCTCCTTTATTTAAATTGTTTATTATGATTTTTATTTGATCTTCATATTTGATAAATTAACTATAAATAATTTTGTTCATATTTTATTTTATATGTGTTTAGTTATTTTTTTTTCGATAATGTGCTTTGTGTAACCATATTTAATATTACTATAAAAATTAATTTTTGGTGAAAAAGATTATTCACAAGGTTTATTCTTTACTTGGCAAAGCCTTTTATGCCTTACCAACTAAGAGAAGTTGCATTGATTCATTGTTTTTACCCTACACATTGTTTTTACCAAAAAGACTTTTGGGTAAACTACACAATTTACATTTTGGTTTACATTTTGGTTGCTCAATTTTAAAAACAAATTACAAAATAATCATTAAATCATTTGAAAGTTTTCATTTAAGTCACTAAAATATTTAACAACTTTTATTTAAGTCACTAGTCACTTGGATGTTAATTTTTTTTTTCTTTTAAAGTCCAACTAGCGAGATCCAAGTCACGATTTGTATGCTGAATCAATACACATCAACAAGTAGAAGAATATATCTTAAATCCAAGTCGATCTAACAGTTAATGTCAAAAATCGAAAAAGAATACCATTTGAATTTTTAGTTCACAAATTTATAAAGTTCAAAAGTTGTTTTATGAAAAACCAACCTGTAAAAAAAAAAAAGAATAAAAACTTTTGATTGGTGCAAGTAGTGCGAATAAAAAATGCTATACAACAATAATTTTAACAACTCAGTGACTTAAATGAAAACTTTTGAATAATTCAATGATATTTTATAACTTTCTGAAATTGAGTATAGTTTACTCAAAATTTTTAACAAGAAAATTGATTATTAGAACCCCAACGCATTTCTAAAATGAACATGAACCCATTCATTCACCATGTGAAATATTTTATTATTTTTATATATGCATTTACATGATAATCACGTCACCTGTTATCTGTTATTTGCAAGATTGCTTACTCAAATGATTAGAAGTAAAATTTTAGATTATGCAATTAAATATTTAAATGCATATTAAATTATTTTAAACTTTAAAAATTATAAACTCAGTTCACCAATCTGATTGGCCCAATTATAAAGTTATTAAAAATTAAAAATTTTAAAACCCGGTTCAACTGATTTAATCACCGATTCAATCAGTCGGTATCGTTTCCCAATCTAACTGGTTCAAAACCATTCTTTAGACCGATATCCTGGTCGGTCTGATCAGCTGGTCCAATTCAAACATCATTGTCCTTGAGGGAGGTACGGCCAATATTTAACAATCCAGCCTTTGTCTACCAAGTTAGCAAAAACTAGGATAATTTTAGGGTCCATAACCATTCCAATAACAAAATTACATCAAGTTCATTTCCCATTTAAGGTTTTAAGCTGAAATATTCACCTGTGATTCGAGACCGACATGCGTTATATGATGCCCGGTTTAGTTTAATCGTGAAGAATGAAAACAATCGAGCACCCAAGCACAAAAAGATGAGAAACTTTAACATTGATGCATTACCAGAGACGGTTCTCAATCACAGCCGAAACAATGCCCTTCAAGGTGTCCTGCATAAAACCAGGTATCGTATGAATTTCACTATTTTGTCTACTTTGTTGGATATGCAAAACATTCATAAAAACATATGAAGCAAAAGCGAATTACAAATTTGTATTATAGAACGGTACCATGCTATGGTCTTTGAGACCGAGAGAAAGAACTAAAGGCATAGATGACCCCGAGGAACTGCAAATACGAACCAAGATATAAAGCAAAGAGATATCTGAGTTCAAACTGTTAACAGATTTGTAAGTTTATTGTATTACATTCAATGGACAAAACTAAAAGTAGAATCCTAATTTATGTAGTCTAAAAAATGTCGATTTAGTAGAAAATAAACATACCTTATGTGTTCGATAAGCTGACGGGTAATTGCAAGTAGCATTGGCTGCAAATCGTGCATTCATTCAAGATTCAGGACAGGTATGAACAACCAAGATAACATATACAACAGAACTATCCGGCTTACCTCGTCTCGTTTGCCAAATATTACGGACACATTGAAAGTTGGCTGGACCGTAAAACCTTGCTCCTTTCTGGCAACCAACAATATACATGTCTCAGATGCATTTCAGATTATGATTATCATCATAATAATCTGAATAACTCAGAGAAAAACTCAATAATAAAAAAATCACAGATCTTCCCCTTTTGTAAGGAAAGAAAAAGCACGAGGTGAACCTTGCGTGTAATACTGTTCCCATAGTTCCAATCTGGGTAGCCATAACCTGAGAAATCATTAGCATATTACAAGTTATCGATACCACCCTCGACATCACACAAATACGCATAAATGCAATACCAAAACCCAAAGTTTGATCGGAAAAAAGGAAGCGGAAAGGCTTGTACTCACAAGAAAATGATCATCGTAACGGCAAACGACTAGATCGGTTTTGTTCCCCTACCAAGCAAAAGGTATGAAATTGAGAATGTATAAATGACAAGACATTTACAAAGAAATTTGGAATCAAATAACATATTAATGAATTCAGAAACCAAATCCAGAGCAACAAAATTCACTCCTGAATATGCAAAGCTCATTAGCAATAATAAAAGCCTCGATTTTTTACAACAGCAAAAGGAATATAATCCAATCGAACGAATCAAATTCCTAACAATCATATACTTCATCATATTTTGTTCAAATTAATTTAAAAAATGCAGTATAATAAAACCAAAAAAATGGGGAAAAATTCAAATCATAATAAAGAAAGATAACCAATTGTTCATGAAATTGTCAGTAAGAAAATAAAACAACCATCTTAAACAAAACCCAGTAATCAAAATCTTTAAAATCCTTGGTAATTCATGCTTTGTTATGCTATTATAGGTAAAATAGTGAAACCCCCAAAAAAAGCCAATAAGATTCTGAGAAAGAACGAAGAACCCTTTTTTTTACCTTGATTTCGACTGAGAGATTCTTGTAAGGAACAGGAAAACGTTGTTCTAAGCCACCCATTTTTTTTTTTCTTTTCCTCTTTAGAAACTCTTTGAGAATTTGAGAAGAAATCTTATTTCATTACAAAGTGCATCTCTATAGAGTAGTCTTCTGCATTTCGTGCCTTTTTTCTTCTTTCTTTTCCTTTTATTTGTTAGGGATGATATAATTTTTGGAGAATGAAGTTTACATCGAGAATTGATTTATATAAACGGGGTTGATAAGTGTTTTTTTTTTTTTTTTTTATATCATTTGAAATTTTTAAATTTTTAAATTTTTAAAATTAAAATTACACTTTACCTCTTTAAAAATAATAAAATTTTAATTTAATTTTTTAAAAATTATAAAGATATAAGCTATTAAAATAGTAAAATCGTATTTTTACTATCGTAAAAATTTACAATTTAATTTTGACTTCCTCTAAAATTTTTTTTGACTTCACCCTTATCGTTTATCGTTTATGGCACTTTAAAATTATACCACATCTTACCTTAAAAACTTGTATGTTTTTTTTAAGTACCGATGTAAAACAATCCCATACTACCACGTCATAAAAATTTTTTATTTTCTAAATTTAGAGATTAAGATAAATTTATTTGTGAATTTTAAATACCAAAAATGAGTAAAAAAAAATATACCACTGTTTCGAAGTTCAGTTATATTATAAAAATTTATTTGAGAAACAATGGAAATAAGAGAAAACGTAAAATTACTGGATTTATAGCCCAAAAGCCCAACAGGTTGGGCCCTATTAGGGTTAACAATTAATTAACCTAATTCAAAAAGGAATGTTGTTTTTATTAAAAAAAATACAAATATAACTCTAAAAAATAAAATATAATGTTAAATTATAAAAATATTTACTTTTCTTTTAAAAAAATTCAATTATTGCATTTATTTATCTGAAAATTACATATTTAAAATATCGAAGTGTATTTAAAAATAAATATAATAAAATTTTAATCAAATTTTACTATTTGTTGTGAGTTGTAAATTTAATTATGTACTCGAATTTGGTCAATTTTAAATTTTTTTATTTTGAATATTTTCCAAATATATTTTTTAAAATCTCACTATGTGTGAGTCATATTTAAATTCATGACTAAAATACCAAAAAAATACCATTTTTTTAAAATTATGAAAATAGGTCGAAAATTTAAAAATTTACGGGAATAGGCCTATATAGGTAAAACGCTTCCAGTTGGAAGCGTTTTTTGTCACATCAACACTAAAAGTGGCAGCACCTATATTTCTTTTTGGTGTCACCGATTCCCGTTAATTTTTAAAAATTTAACCTATTTCCATAATTTTTTTAAATAATGTTTTCTGAAATTTTAATCTAAATTTATTTTGATTTTAAATTCAAGTGTATTCCAATTATTTATCTATTATAATTAATATTGATTGATTTTAATTATATACATTTGGATGTTGTAACTTCAAAAAATAAAACACATAAAAAGACAATTTTTTTTTGAGATTCCCACTTCTCAATAACATTTAGAAGGAAAAAAAAATCTCTATCTTGTTTAAATTTGGGCTCCAATCACTTTTTTTTTTCAACATACCTATCAAAATTTCTAAAATGGGTATTTTGGTAACTTTACATTACAAAAAAAAATAATACCATTTTTGAATTAACATTAATAGAGGAAATGAAAAAAAAATTGTAAAATATTTATAAATAAATATTAAAATTCTAAATTCTAACCTAATCCTCGTAGCATAGATATTAAATATCTTAAACCCTAAATTCGAGAGTTATTAATATTTATTCATAATATTTATAATTAATAATTATGTTTAAATAAAAATTATTAGTATTTATTTACATATTGCCTATAATTTTTTTTGTTTTATTTAATGATAAAATTTTATATTACTATTTATTAATGATGTATGATACTCAACAGTTCATTAAATATTATTCAATATTAAATTTTAATCTGCCGTACTAAAACAATAATTTTACAATATAAGTATCAAAATTTTATAATATTTTCATTTTTTTAGTTTTTTATTTTATTTTTTAAATATTTTTCTAACATTGAGGGAAAATAAGGGAAAAAAAAAAAGGAGACAAAAGTACGGCCCGCCATTTTCAGTGAAAACTCACGGGTTAATTATAACTGCCAAAGCACACAATAGCAATTCCTTCTTACTAATATTTACCGTACACCATTTGTGAATGGCACACTCTTCCACGCTTTTAAGCTCTCCCTCCCAGAGCCTTCTTTTTGATTTGAGTCTCGAAAAACTAGAGAGTTCCAAGAAAAAGCTTAGACACAAACAGAGCCACAAAAAGTTATTAAACTCGGTGAGTAGAGGCTTGTAAAGATGGAGACAACTGAGCCTGATGCAAACGTAACTCGGATAATGTTAGCAGTGAACGAGTCAAGTATCAAAGGTTACCCTCACGCTTCCATAAGTAGCAGAGGAGCTTTCGAATGGACTATTCAGAAGATCGTTCGATCCAATACTTCCGGTTTCAAGCTTCTTTTCCTCCATGTTCAAGCTCCTCATGAAGACGGTTCTTTCTCTTTTCTCTCTCTCTCTCTGCGCTCTTTTTCTACTTTCTTCACATAATTTTGAATTTACACGACTGCGCTTTCTGTACGGGCGTGGTTGTATTAGGGTTTCGTAGGGTGTGTGTGAGAATTCTATTGCTGTTTTTATGATTGAAATTCGTTGAAACTGCTTTGATTTTCCGATTTATGATGTTATGAAAGATGTTAAGTTTGATTTATCATTTCTTCAATCAGTTTGGCTACTGATAAATAGAAGGTTAAAATCTTCTATTAGTCCCTGTACTTTTTGACTTGGTCAATTTTAGTACAAGTAGCAGATAAATCAGATTAGTTAAATTCAATTAATAGTCTGAACTATGCATACAATTATAGATTTAGTTTATATTCTCCCCTTGGATCATTCTAGGTTTCTATTCTTCTCGAATTTTGAAATTTTAGTATTGACATAAATCACAATCATTAATCAATTAACTGGATTTTAACATATGATAATATGTTTGTCCCATCAAATTTTGAAAATAGTAGAACATAATTTAATGAATTTAATAGTTATCGTTTGGTGACTGAAATTTTAAAATTTGAAAAGTGTAGGGACTAAATTCATTACTTTTGTTAAGTACAGGGACTAATATAATAATTTAACCTAAATAGAAAATTAGCAATGTGATAGTTTATTCAATGATGCTAAAAGCCTGCCCTTGAAACTTGAATCCTTTTATAATTGACTGTATAAAGTAGCAGGATTGATGTTGATCTTGAATTTTTACTTGAATTGGACCGTAGAATTTTGGATACAAGTTTTATGTATAGCTGAATGCCGAAAAAAAATTGGATAGATGAAAAATTGAAGGGTAGAAAAATAAAAATATGTAAAATTATTTTTTTTGGTAGGAAAATTAAAAGAAAAAGTAAATTTCTTTTGATCCACTGACTGCATGTTAGAGTTGAAAAATGAAAAGAAAGAAAATAAAAATTTTGAAAAATGTGGAATTTTGAATTAACATACACTTAATCATTTTCTCTTTTCTTATTATTCAAATTTGGAATGATTTGTTTTTATGCATGAAAAATGATTATTTCTCTTATTTTCTTTCTTTTCACTTTTCTTACTTACTAAGCACACTCAAAATTTATGTTCTTCCCAGTTTTCCATTCTCTATTTCCGTTCCTCCATTTTTCCACCCAACCAAATACATTCTAAATGTATAAGCTTTGGATCAGAAACTATGAACTCCCATGGACACAGTGGTTTTAGGGACGGATATTGTAATGCTTCATTCAAGCTTTTGGGTGCTATGAAATCGGCCAATGCCAGGTGATTGAAGTGATGGCTTCTTCTTTGAATATGTTTTTCCATTAGGATTCGAGGACATGGACAGCATATATGCCTTTCCTGAGGATTTCAAGACCATGAAGCACAGGGACCAAACAAGAGGGCTTCATTTGCTGGAATATTTTGTCACAAGGTGTCATGAGATTGGGGTAATTAATTCATTCTTAAGTGAACTTAGCATTTTAATATGCATTTTCCCATATAATGAAATTTTGTTGACTGTAGGTTGCTTGTGAAGCTTGGATCAAGGAAGGTGATCCAAAGGAAGTTATCTGTCGAGAAGCGAAGAGGATGCAGCCCGATCTCCTTGTTGTGGGGAACAGAGGACTTGGTCCTTTCCAACGGTAGGCTTTACTCCCATATGCCTCCGATATTCAACACTTGTCTTCTCATTTCAATCTCTAGGATGAACTTAATTTGGTTTTTAGGGAAGTGCTTAATTTTTTGCTTTTGAAAATTTGTTTGTCCAGGGTTATTGCTGGAACTGTGAGTGAATTCTGTGTGAAGCATGCTGAGTGCCCTGTGGTAAGCATCAAACGCAGACCAGGTGAAACTCCACAGGACCCTGTTGATGACTAAATTTGTTTCAATGGCTGTGGATTTTCTCATTGTCTTACAGGTGAAGAAACTCCATATTACCCTTTTGATGACATAAATTTAATTTTAAGCCTGTGGATGTGTTTTTTCACGGTCTTGGTAGACTTGAGACTGTATGTCTGTGCATTTTTTCTCATTGTGATAATAGACTTGAAACTGTAGAGTTACCAATTCATTTATCTGCGGGGGATGACAAATTGCTTTTGTGTAGGGAAAATTACCCTGTGGATATGATTGATGTATGAAAGGCATTAGTTTCTTTATCCAATACATTGAACTTAGCGTGGTCATCAAATCATCTAGTCTTGAAATTGTATAATCCTTGTAATGTTTTATGAAAGCTTATACAAGACCATAGAGCCTGTGTTGATTTGTTGATTTAGCATATGCAAATTCTTGTAACGCACCTTACCCATATCCATCTAAGATTTTTTTATAAAATATAATCTCAAACTCTCTCACACACTACACCATCACACACAAGCGAGTTCAGATATCGATCGAACTTTGATTTCGAGTATGGGTGAACTCCTTGAGTCTAGTGCTTGAATTCGTGTAGCAACAAATTTCAAACTCCCTAACAAGTAATGTTAGAACACCAATTTGTCCAATATTTTGTTATGTCCTGATTTAAGATGAAAATGCCATTTGAGGTTCTTGATATCTAGATCTAATCTATATATGGATAGGTTTCATAGAACATTGTGCTAATTTGAAAAACAAGCTGGAATTTGCAACCTTATCCAATAAAAAGCTCAAACTTTAGACACACAAAAATGTCCTATTATCATTATCCGTACAGGAGGAAATTCAGTTGAGCATTTCAACAAATAGAATCGAGGAACCCATGAAAGAAAATGTTAAATCTAAGCAATAGAAACTTTAGCACCAGCTTCTTCAAGCTGTTTCTTGGCATCATCAGCTTCCTCTTTAGAAACTCCTTCTTTAAATTTCTTAGGCAGCCCTTCAATCAATTCCTTAGCTTCTTTCAATGCCAAACTAGTCAGACCCCTCACAGCCTTAATCACCGCTATCCTCGCATTGCTAGGAACTTCCTCAATCACCACATCAAACTCCGTCTTCTCCTCAACAACTGGAGCTCCGGCACCACCGGCATCTGGTGCTGCGACGGCTACGGCGGCAGGGGCAAATGCAGCGGCGGAGACACCGAGTTTGTCCTGGAGGTAGTCGACGAGTGTTCGGGCTTCTTCGAGGGTTAAATTGGAGATTTCAGTGCCAAGGTTTTCGATTTTTTCGGGTGCCGCGGTGGCGTTGAGAGGACGGAGGAATGTGGTACGGTGGGTGAGGGTAGTAGTGGCAGTGGAACAGAGAGGGAATTGAAGAGAAGGGGTTTTGAAAAAATGGGCTGTAGTAGTAGTGGGTGAAGGATAAGAAGGGGAACGGAGAGAAAGAGTTGAGAGTGTTGAGGAAGCCATTTTTTCTTGCGAATGCTTTCTTTTCTTCCTCTGTTTGGATTGAGAGAAAATAAGAGAGGATAAGGTGAAAGGAAAGGAGAGGAGATGGGTGTATATGGTGATTAAATACTTAGTGAAACCTGTTGTTGTCCCTCAAAGAAAAAATGAAAAAGGTTAAAATATGTTTTTAGTCCTTGTACTTTGATTAATTTTGAGATTTAATCTCTATACTAAAAATATTAGAAATTAAGGTTTTCAATTGTTTTTATTTTAAAAACTTAGTCTAATCATTAAAATTGCAAGTTTTTTCTGTTAAATTTGTTGTACCATGATTGATAAAAATAATAAGTTAACAAATTTTGACAGAAATGTCATAAGATTATATATTTTTTTGTAAATTTGAAATTTAGCTCTTGTAGGGATTAAATCTCAAAGTTTATAGAAGTTTAGGGACTAACAGATATTTTAACCAAAGTAAAAGTAGGTGAGGAAAAAGGAGGGGCGTTCCGAGAATCGAACTCGGGACCTCTCGCACCCAAAGCGAGAATCATACCACTAGACCAAACGCCCAATTTGTTATATTCCTTAGTGAACAAATTCAAGTGAAAACAGTTTAAGTAGGCTAACAAAACAATGACCATAAATCATATTTAAGGTTTATCTATACTTTTAATCTCTGATATAAATTTTGATATATTTATTAAATAAATTGTGTGTTTTATGTTATGTTCTTTTTAAATAATATTAGTGTCATACTTCAAATTATTAACTCTAAAGTAGAAACAAAATAACATAAATATAGAGAAAGAATAGATACAGAATGATACTACAAATCCATAGGAATTTAATTATAAATTATTGAAATATTAAAATATATTTTTATTATGTATTAATTTATAATTTTATTATATTTTAAGAGATTAAACATATATTTTTTAATTTTTGGGAAGGGTCGAGTACAATTTTATTATTTATTAATGAAATAATTGGATTGAACATTTTCCATTTTTGATAAGGTTAAGACTCTTATTTGCCCCCTCAAAATTCGCCTCTATCACAAAAATTATGTAAATAATAACTTTGAATTTTCAATTTAATGACAAATAAAGTATTTTCACAGACTTGTAATGCTATTATTGCTACGGGAATGATGTTACAGGTGAAATATCAACTTGTTTATATGCCCTCAAAATTGATCTATATTAACATAGGTACGTCTCACATTCATTTTCTATGTATTACATAACACTAATATGCGAATATAATCCTTCAATTATCATGCTAATATGGGACACAGGTTTTTTAGATAGTATCACATGTTAAATTTAAGAAGGATATCAAATAATGCAGATTTGGATATTTACAAATATTCAACTTATTTTTAACGAATTCAAGTATTGAAGATTCATATTATATGCGGGTTTGAATATTTTAAATCCCATTTTTAATGTATTCAAAGCGAATGTAACAAACTAGATTATTAATATTATTTATTATGTTATTTTGATTTAAAATGCATACATCATATTTAACAACTATATTCAAAATTAAAGCCTCTCTTAATAATTTAATTTATATACACATTAATAATAATAATTATTATTTATATAACAAACTAAATTAAAACTCACTAAATAAATACATGTAATCCATGCATTGCAAAGGTAACAAAAGGTCAGAAACTAGTTCACAATTCTACCAAATATCTCTAAACTATTGGCTTCATTTTAAATTCGTTTCTTAATTTTATAATATTCTTATTATATCTTTAAACTATCGAGGTTATATGAATAATGTCCTTTCATTATTAAAATTATTATTTGACCATTAGATGAGACATCAAATCTTATGTGGCATAATTTAAGATGAAAATTTTAAAGAAAAATGAATTTGTAAAAAAGGGTGTCATTAAAATATTGACTTTAAGGTTCTAGAAGCTTTTACAGAAGCTTTTATCAAAAACTAAATCTTTATTATTATTATTATTATTATTTTGTACTTTTAAAAGTTATGCAGGAACATTTTATTTTTTTTTTAAAATTTTCATTTTAAATTATGCCACAAAAGATTTGATGTATCATTTAATGGTTAAATAGCAATTTAATAATAAAAGGACCTGATTGATATAACATTGATAGTTTAGAGATTTTATTAAAATGTTTTAAAGTTTAGAGATGTTTGGTGCAATTAACTCTATAATAATCTGATTAACGTGTTGGAAGATGACTTGGGTAAGTTGAATCAAGCCCAAAGTTGAAGTTTTTAGTTTAATTGATACAGTATGGGCCATTTTAAACTAAAAGAAAACCAAATAATAGGTCATTTTGATTTAGGGTTTAGTTTCTTTGATCCAGGCCCAAAAAGAAGCCTGACCCATCTTTTTAATAATACTAATAATTAAATAAATAAATGAAATATCAACACAATTGTAGTGTAAAAAATTTTGAATTTCAAAAATGAGATTTCAAATTTCTTTTATTTTTAATTTTCTTTATTATACTTTAGTGTAATATTATTGTGTTAGTTTGATAATGTAAATTCTAAAAACTCTACAATTATATCGATGGTGGGCCGAGTTGGATCCTATTCGTAATGGATCTATGTATGGCACTAATATATTTTATGTTTGTCTAAATTCGGTGCAGCTCAAAATATGAGCCCAAAATTTTGCTCAAGCCCGTCCATATTTGTAAATGTTTAACTAAAACCCATTTTAGGCTTGTCATTTTTTTTCAAAAATATACTATTTCTAATTTAATATTAAATATCTTAGATGGTTTTTTTAGGGCATGTTTGGACAACATAGAGTAATTGGAAGTAGTAATTACACTTTATTATAATTGCAAAGAATTGTAATTCTCTAGACATGTTTGGACGATAGAATGCAATTACATCGTAATTCCTTATGTCATGTTTGGTAGTACAAATTGTAATTACATAGTTACATAGTTAATAGTTTTAAAAAATTATAAACAAGTAACAAAAATTGAAATCAAATCATCATATGTAATATGTTGGTCTAAGAAAGTAATCGATAATACGATTACTAATAAAAACAACAAGAAAAATAAACATCGTATGTAATTTTATTTACTTGCTTTGACATTCCATATTGTTTGGCTATCATTCTTTAACATTTAACATATACTCCATTACTCATCATCATCTGAATCTAAATCGTATGTGTCATTAAAATTATTAAGATCTCCTTTCATGTACTCTTCAAAGTAGAGATCCTCTCAGTTCCACCTACAAATACCATCTTGTTTTTTATACTATAATAAGATGATGTTGTTAATATGAGAAATATTTTTTTCTAGAACAAAAAAATATCCTTTCAACCACATTTCAAAGCTTTGAATGCCTCAAATAAAAGATTTTGTGAGCCATCTCTGGTGCTCGTGTATGGCTCCATTCTTTCAAATGGTATCGTACCCTACGACAAGGTGAGAGAAAACTTTTTTGTATTTACATAACTAGCATGTACCACATAATACTTGAGAAAGGTGCAAACAATATGTAGCTTTGATTATAAAAACTTATAAATCTAATCTATTTAATTATGTCACTCTTGTGTAATTACAAGCAATTACAGTCAAATCTAATTATTAGGTGGCTTTTCAAATACTACTTTATTAATATTTTAAATTTAACGAATTTACTATATTTTTTAGTGTGTACATAGCATTGTATTATATATTTACTTTTATGAGATATAAATTTAAAAAGTATAAAGTGAGTCAAGCTAGGTTGGGCTTTAAATGTTGAAGCCAAACCCTGACCCATATTTTAAACGGACATATTATTTGCCCAAATGCATTTTTCGGCTTTGTACATTTATCCAAACTCTTCTGTATTTTAATTTGACTTTCAAGACTTGGGTAAATAACTTGACCCATGAACATATATCTATCTTATATTAAAGCAATACTAAAATAAAGAAAATACAAAACTACCTTGACCTTGGCTCATTTCCAATTAAAGTAAGTTTGTTTAAAGGTCGTGTTACTCCTCCAAACTTAAAGGCCAACCGATATTTCAGAAGACTCAGACAAAAATATTAAACTTGAACATGAATTTTAAGGAAAAAAATATAAGTTGGTTAAAAATATAGATTGGGTTAGCTAAAATTTATCTAAAGCGATGATTAGAGTTTTTGTTGGTACTTAGATGACAAAGTTTCAATCTTTGTCATCCTCTCCTCCCATTCTCCAATATTGTATTGATAAAATATATAATGTTTGAACTATCAACCTTAAATATAAAACTAATTGGTAGGTTTGGTTTTAAAAAAAATTTAAGTTGGGTTGGGTTCAACTAGTCATGGCCCAAGCCCAATTCAACTAATTTTTTGATTTTATAATATATTAAATTTCTTTTATATATATTATGTAAATATTACAGAATATATTTAGTTAAAGTAAATTGTTTTTAAAATTTTAATAAAAGGAAAATTCAAAAAGTAATAAATCCTAAAAAAAAAACAATATAGTTCAGTCTAAATGGATTTGGGTTAATATTTATAAAAAAGGCAAAATTTAAGTTTAATATTTATAAACAATATAGGTGAGTCTAATTCATTTAATTATTTATTTTGCTAAATTAAGTATAATTTTGAGAATAAAAATAAAATATAAATAATAATTTTTAATTAAAAATATTAATATTAATGTTAATATTTTATAAAAATTTAAATAGAAAAAAGCGAGTCTGAATATATATTCTTTAACAATAGTAACCCCTTTATTACATCTATGTTTATTCTGATGGTTTTATCGAATTGGTGTAAGAGATGAAGTAAACGCGAATTTAATTATGAAATTATTAAAAGGAAAGCTAGAAAGAGGCATGACAACCAAGTCAAAACAACACTTTATCTTTTTCAAGCTGTATACAAAGGCACATGCAATTTAAGATGAGAACAAAACAAATTGCAAGTCCTTTCCACACATGTCATTTTAATGCTCTTTCTTGCTATTCACAAATTTAATTGATTTATATAAATTATTTTAAAAATATAATATTTGATTTTCAATATTTATAGCCCTTTTATTTAAAAAGTAAATATACAAGGAAAATTAATGATTTGATTGGGATAACAACATAACTAAAATCATTAAGGATTTCAATAGGGTGTACAAGGTTCTAGAAACACCAAAATTTATTTATATTATATATAAATTATTTGTTTAAATTAGTATTATTTATCAATCAGAAATTATTAAAAATTCGTTATTTTTATAAATAAACAAATAATATTTAAAAAATACATATAATTAGAAATATGAACTCAAAATATTATAATTTTTATTTTTTCAATTTAATACCATTTTCTATAAATTCAATTAATAATATATATATGACATCATGGTCAGCTTGTCGCTTTCCATTTGATATTATCTTGATGATATTTCATTTAGATTACTTCTCGAGACCGCAGCTTTCTTATTTACAAAACTGCCATGCATGAAAGTGTATGACAATTACCCTTATCCATATCCACAACGCAAATCCCTTTTTTAACATAATCCAACTTTGGGTATTTCTTTTTATGTGATATTGGTGTCTTGGACATTTAAAAATGTTTAGGTTCAAACTCGAAATTTTATATTGACAAAGATTTATGTAATACGAGTCATTTATTATTATATTCATTAATGATTAGTTAATATCTATTTATCTATCTATTTATATGTTTTTGTTGAGTTGGTGTCATCTTGACTATGTATTAATTAAATATATATGTAAGATGGAATTTAGACTTGAAATTTCATTGCATTTATACGTCCAATCTTATTATTTCAATTAAAGTTATGGTATAATTTTTATTTTTTTATAATGAAGTATTTGAAAGGGTGTTTAAGTAATGATGATTGATGAAAGCATTTGTTTGATTTGGAAAGCAAAGATTTGAACAATGGCCGACCAATCATGTGAAATTTTTTCCTTCTTCTTTCACATGGAGGTTTTCCCTTTTGCTCATATGGTGATTTATTGCATATAAAACATGTGATCAAATGAAACGAGTGGCTCGAATTTCGAAATGTTTTTGGTAAGCAATTGAAAGCTGGTGTTGTCTTTAATTTATTTTTTTTTTCTTTTCCCACATAAGACACTGCAAAACCCCAATGAATGGTGTGCTGGAATCGCCTTCTTTAACCCTTATTTTGGATAAAAGGTTGGGTGCTAAAGTGTTAGAAGTTTGGCACATTGCGATTTCTCATCCATTCAATTTCATTCCAATGACCTAACTCCATCTACTCCAATGTCATACTTTATATATACATATATATATATATATATATTAAGTTTTAATTTACTAAGTGTGAAATACCAACAATTGTAATGCAATGGTGTAATGGTAATGTATGTTGTACTCCCAGATAAAAAATTCGGAGAAATTCAGGTCCGAACCTTTAAAATGGTATTATTATGAGAGACAACCTTAGACTTCAAAAAGATTAGTTTTCATAAATCGTAAACAAATATAAAAGATAACTTGATTATATTAATAATGTATAGATAATATAATTAATGCCATCTCTTAAGGATATAACTGTATGAACTAGTTGTGCTGAACTCGAATTTTATGATTATGTATACTTTTGTTTTTGTTTTTTAGTTTTGATAAGAGCTTAAGTTAGATGCTCGAATTTTGCGTGTAATAACATGAATCAATTGTGCTAAACCTCAATCTCAATAATTATATATATTTAACTATAAATCGATAAACATCAATAAATTAAGGGAGTTTATTATACATGCATGTACTCAATGGGGTGTTAGGTATAGGATAATTACTACTCAAGGTGGTAGGAAAACAACTTAAATGAAAACAAAGAACTTTGTTTGTTGATATATCAATTACGTTTGAATATTATATATATAACCATGTGGTAACATGTTGATAAATTGTGGATGGATGGTGAATATTATATATATTGAAATAGGCATGTGAGGGTTTCCTTGCGGCCAATTCAAGAGTTAGGCAATCGTCGGCCTTCTAGTTTGCATGGCCATGCACATAATTGGAAACAAATGGAAAGCAAAGTTAAAGATTTCTATTTTTCCCATGAGGATTTTGTATTCCATATCCAATACACGTGTCTATCTTTGTATGGCTCAAGTTAGGCCAGTCATATATATTGTTTGATGGACATATGTATAGATCATAAATCTAAATTGCGATGGAGGAAGAAGTTGAGAATTTTGTGATTGTGATAGGTGATTGG
Organism: Gossypium australe; assembly: GCA_005393395.2. Classification (NCBI taxonomy): domain Eukaryota; kingdom Viridiplantae; phylum Streptophyta; class Magnoliopsida; order Malvales; family Malvaceae; genus Gossypium; species Gossypium australe. The sequence continues at coordinate 2,723,098 of CM016620.1, read as the reverse complement.
GATTGTATTATAAACTATAGTAAGTCTTATCAATATTTTTAAAGGGTTCAAATAAATTTTTTTATCAATAATTAAAGTGAGTGATTGAGAAGGGAATAAGGCCAAGGCCTCTACCATTACCTCTCTTGTACTATATTTGATCACGATTATTTTTAACATTCATTGAGCTAGTGGTTTGATAATAAAAAAATTACATGATTTATAGTAAACATAATATTATATTATGATTATACAAATAATTTCTGAAATAGTTTATGATATTTTTTGGTACGTTCAAATTTAAAAGGATATGTTTGTTAGGATTTGAATCTTGGACACTTGGCAACTTACAAATCTTTTTGTTACCACACTAATGGCGTCTTGCGGATTTTTGATTTATTTATAAAATAAAATATTTATAATTGTAAGTTTAAAACCTACTTCACACGCTTAATACTATTTGTTAATGACTTTGCGGGAGGAGACTAGGGGATGAGACTGGGTTGTGCCTTAGGCTTAGAATACCTTGTAAAATGAAAGGTAAATGTAGGTGTTGAAGCTTGTGTTCTTAATTGTTCTTTGATGCTTAAGTCAAACGGGAATGGATGTAATGAAGGTTATACAAGGAATTCTATGTGAGAGAAGATTAATGAAAACATAACTGGACCTTTATGTAAAGATCTCCAGTTACCCTAAGGTTGCCACTTGCGTGAGACTGTGTGAGGGCCAAGTTGTCGCTTGTATGTGATTGGCTAGAGTAGGTGTCCTTGGCCCGATAGGGTAACTCATATAACACTAGTAAATCTTTTTCATTAGTCATTGATATGTTGCTCTTGCCTTCTCAGGTTGAAAAGGTGTTAGAGTAAAATGTGAGGCATTGCCTCTTAGTTACAAAAGAGTTTTTTTCTTAGCCAGCTTTAAAATGGGTACCATTTGTCATACAAGTGTCTTGTAGGGCATGCAAAATATTAGTGTTGCAATGGAGGGAAGAAGATCCAATTTCCTTATCTTGAGAATCGAATGGTCTTTCTAAGGTTAAGGCTTTGTTAGAATAAAGGCAAGAATAAAGTAGAAATAATTTTGATGGAAAGTGTATGTTTCATTGAACTAAAAAACTAATGGTTATCTAGGAAAAAAATTCAACAACCAATGACTAAAAATAAGCAAATAAATCTCTAAAAATCAGCAACAAAGTGAAAATGGCTAAAAATAGCTAAATTATTTTAAGTACAGTAGCAGAGGCAAATCTTTAACACTCCTCCTTGCTTTAGTTGCTGTAAACTCCAAGCATTTCTCTAAAAGATTCAAATTTGCTCCTAGGTAAAGCTTTGGTGAATATATATGCTAATTGAAGATCAATCTTGCAGTACTTTAATTCAACTAAACCTTCCTTTTGCACATCTCTGAAAAAGAATAATTTGATATTGAAACACTTGGTTTTCCCATGAAAAACGAAATTATTTGAGATAGCAACAGTCACCTGATTATCTACAAACACTTACTGTGCATTTTGTTTTTTTCCCTTTTATGGTATGATTCTTCCTCTTACTAACTCCATTCTGTTGTGGAGTATATGGAGCAGTGAGTTGGTGTTCAAACCCAACTTCTTCACAAAACAGACTGAATTGATTAGATGTGTACTTCTTGCCTTATTAGACCTTAAAGCTTGAATCTTATAGCTTTTAAATATCACAAGAAAACAATTTTGCACGAAAGAAATTAACTCCCAGAGTTGAAAATTTTATTAATGAATGAATTGATTGATTTTATTCTTTAATGAACAATGAAGAGACTTTTGTATAGGTTAGTTAATTACATCCAAATAAAACCTTCAAGTATAATAAAACTCTAATTAATATAAACAAGAAGTAGTTTTAGTAGAATTAAACTTTCTTGTTGACTAAAAAACATAAAACTCATAAACAATTTTAAATAAAAAATATCCTAAAATTCAGAATAAATAATTAATAAAACCTAATAAATACAATATTGGAGTCATATATAATAAAAATTAAGCCTAAAAGTTGAACCTAATATGATTTAAACTCGGATTAAGGCCCAAAATTCGTAATTTCCCGTAATAGTCCCGTCCAAAAATTCTACTCACACAGTCTTTAGAAAAATAGTCATAACTTGAGCTCCTGGACTTGAAATTGAGTGATTCAAAGTGTGTTTCCAAGCGAAGAGATAACTCTTAATGCTATGCAAACATCTCAGCCCAAAAATGTCTGGATCCCATCCAAAAATTCATCACAAGTCGACTGATCTTCCAAACTTGAAAATTGGTAGCTTGGTTGAATTAACTTTTATAAATTTCACCCCATTCATGTATGTATCTTAAATCCAACACAACCTAGTATAGTCATCAATGAAAAATATGTAATACTTACTCTCTTTAAGTGACAAGAGTTTTTTGGGGTCCAATGAGGTTTACAATATGGTATATTAGTTTCAAGGTGAAGTAGCCTCTGAACCAAATCCTTCTTTTGTAGGTTTATTACAGTAGCATGATTGAAATTTCCAAGCCTTTTGTGCCATACTTCTGCATTGATCTTAGTTGCAACATAGGCTTTTTTCTCCTACTCTAAAGAATCCAGAGTAAAGCTCTTTCCCTTCATTATTACTTTGAATACATCTTTGCCTTCTGCATTCTTGATTTGATAATGATCAGTTTCAAAGACAACTTTGAAGCCCTTTCAGGCAACTAGATAACACTTAACAAATTTTGATTTATATTAGGTACAAATAACACATCATTGATTAGCTTTGTACTTGAAAGGCATCTTGTTGCCATAATGCCTTTGCCTTTAACAACAATATAGTTTCAATTACCAATTATACTTTGGAAATTATCAAAGTATCTAGCTCATTGAAGAAATCATGATCAAATGGCATATGGTTTGTGTAACCACTATCAATAAGCCACTTGTCACTAGAGCTGCTAGTTGCAAAACAAGTTGCTACAAAGAGTTGCTCCTCCTCTTATTGATCAGTTATTTGTGCAACTTATTTTTTATGAAAGTTGCTTTTGCAAATCTTTTAATGATGTCCCATATTCTAACATTTCCCACATTACTGGTCTGGCCTTTTCTAGCATTTGAATAGTGGATGACCTTTCTTTCCACAATGCTTGCAAGGAGAAAAAGCAAATATTATTTCCCCATTGACTTTAGGATAATAAAAACCTTATTTTTCATTTTTTTGTTCTTTCTTTTGTCTCCCTGATTTAAATGAACTCTTGCAAGCAGTGCACATTTGACAAACCCTTCATACCTCAAAAGTCTTCTCTATTCTTATGCTTGTAAAGCATTCAATAATTCTGCCAAACTAATTTTTGATAGATCTTTAGCATTTTCTAGTGAGGGAATAGTTGCTTCAAATCTTTCGGGGATTGTTACAAGATTTTATTGAACCAATCTAGAATCAAGAAACTTAGAGCCAAGTAATCTTACTTTGTTGGCAATGTTGACTTATCTGTCAGAATACTTTTTAATTGTTACAGAGTCTTTCATCTTTTGAAGTTTAAATTTTCTAATCAAATTGAGAATGTTCATCCCATTGACCCTTTCATCTCTTTCATTTTCTTCCTTTAGGAAATTCCAGACTTCAAATGTCAATTTCTTTGTCATGATTATGACAAAGATTTTTGGTGAGACTGTAGTAAATAATATATCTCTAGCCTTGGACTTTCTTGTTTTCTTTTCCTTGTGATTCTTTAGTTGTGCCATGGTCGGATTTGCAAGCAAGGGAGGAACTTTGTAGTCCTCATCAACAGCTTTTCAGAGATCATTTACCTCCAAATGAACCTCCATCCTTGTCACTTAAGACATGATAGGCTTCTCCATTGAAAATAGGTGGTGCAAGTGCATTAAAAGGGGTTTTGAATTCATAGAAGAAAAAAAATTCTCACAATGGTAGGTCCCTTAAGAAGATGAATCGGATACCAAACTGTTGGAGTTTTCGAGAAAACTTGTTGTAAAAAAAAAAAAAAAAAGGCAAGAATAAAGTACAAATAATTTGGATGGAAAGAGTATGTTTCATTGAAATGAAAAACTAATGCTTATATAGGGAAAAAGTTAAACAACCAATGACTAAAAATAAGCAAATAAAAAGTGGTAAGCTCTATTATGGTAAGTCCAACCAAAATACAAAGCTAAATCACAAGAGCAAAGGTTGTAATAATATAATTGTAACACTCCATACCTAACCCGATCGCTAAGCCCGAGCTATGGAATGCCACATTTGTTGCTGGAGCAACTACTATAAATTACAATTCAATTTAACAATTTATACATGCTATTAATTTCATAATATGTTCATAACATGTTTTACAATTATAACTGGGTTTTATACGAGCTTACGAAAGCTTTTTTGATAACACGAGGTCGAATAAGGACTAAAATACAAATTTTCAAAATTATCGAGTTGATATCGCGACTTCAGATGATCATAATCGCGATGTCACTCACTGTCGATTTCTCATCGTGACGTTAATGGTTTGATGTCGTGATGTCACTCACTGTTTTCAAAATATCTATATGATACCAATTCACAACAACCTACACCAATGACCATTTGCCTATTTCAACCATTTAACATTATATATACTAAACACAATCCATATACCATCATTTGACTAACATTTTTTTTTATTAAGAATACTAATTTAACTATTTACATTTCTTGACCAATTCAACAAATATGATTATTTGCAATTTTAGCCATTTCATTTATTTAGATCAACCCCATGTATGCATCTAAGCATTCATATACATTAGACTCAAACTTTCATTACTAGTTCAGGATTTCAAAATGATTGTTACGATACAAAATTGACCCAATCTTTAGATACATGCCATAAATCAAAACGTAAAGGAACTATACAAACATTGAGTCGAGAGTTGTAGTTCGAATTGTAACACCCTTTACTTGGTTCGATCATCGAACTCGAGTTACAAGATGCTACTACAGTTACCGAAACATTCTAATACAATTTATAAAATTTAATCAAATTTTAAATCATTAATTACTCTAAATACATGCATAATAGAAGTTATGAATACAACATGAATTAAATTGAACATACAAATATCTATCAATAGAATCGAGCATGAGTTAAGGACCAACTTAGCAATTTTCAAAACTTTGAACTAGGTATCGATATTTTTATGATAAGTAAAATCATTATCGATACCATTTTGGCATTATACTAAATTCGAAAAGTTGAAATTAAAACCTTTTTATCGATACTCTTAATAAGTATCGATGTTAATAAATAACTATCGATGCCTATTATAAGTATCAATGCCAAATTGACATTCTGTCCATTTTGAAAACTGTTCATTTGGTAAAGTACCGATACTTTGGTCCTTATTATCGATACTATTACCCAAAAGGTTAAAAATTAAGTTTTAAAACTCAAAACTATAGTTCAATACATTGGTGCATCAAGCACTCAAACAACCTGCATAATTATCATTCAGACCATTCCAAAACACCACAAATCCAATCCAAAACATATTACAATACATCCTAATAATGTCTAACCCATATGCCATTTTGGCACCATCATAAGCAAAATGGCATTGCAAAACGAATGAACAAAATGATCATAGAGAAGGTTCGATGTATGTTGTTGAATGTTAATTTACCGAAGTCATTTTGGGCTGAAGCAGCATCCACCGCATGTTTTTTGACCAATCGATCTCCATCTGTTGTCATTGAGAAAAAGACTCCACAAGAGATATGGTCTGGTAAGCCTACTGATTATTCTATTCTGATTTAAATATTTTTAGGTGTACTACGTATGCTTATGTTGATAATGAAAAATTGGAACCGAGATCTATTAAATGTGTTTTTCTTGGTTATAAGATTGGTGTAAAAGGGTATAAGTTATGGTGCCCTGAAAATAGAAAAGTTGTAATTAGCAAAGATGTTGTTTTTGAAGAAACTGCTATGCTACCTAACTTATCTCTTAAATACTCTTCAAATAAAGAACATCAAAAGCATGTGGAGCTTCAGATTGATCCAGTATCTACAATAGAGTCGACTCCTCAAGTTAGTATAGAAAATTAGAACACTGTCACTTCTTCACCATAGTTTTCTATTGCCAAAACAGAACTAGAAGAGAAATTAAACCTCCAAAGAGGTATGCCAAGTTTGATCTAGTTGCTTATGTTTTAAATGTGGCTGAAGATATAGATGGAAATCAAGAGTCATCTATTTATTCCGAGGTAGTTAGCTGTGAAGACTCAGAAAAGTGGATGTTTGCCATGTAAGAAAAGATAGAGTTACTCTACAAGAACAGAACATAGGATCTTGTGAAGCTTTCTAAAGGTAAAAAGGTTGTTCATTGTAAATGGGTGTTCAAGAGGAAAAAATGGACTCTAGGAGTTGAAGAACCCAGATATAAAGCAAGGCTTATTGCAAAGGGTTACAGTCAGATTCCAGGTGTGAACTTCATAGATGTGTTTTCTCCAATTGTGAAGCACAATTCGATTTGATCCTTACTTGGTATTGTGGCCATGTATGATTTGGAGCTCTAATAGTTGGATGTAAAAATAGCGTTCTTGAATGGAGGCCTTGAGGAGGACATTTACATGCAACAACCAGAGGGCTTTATAGTCTCAGAAAAATAAGACTGTGTTTGCTTGTTGAAAAAGTCCCTTTATGGCTTGAAGCAATCACCAAGGCAATGGTACAAAAGGTTTGATTCTTTTATGACTTCTCATGATTTCAAAAAAAGTAGCTTTGACAATTGTGTTTATTTTAAAAGAACAGTGATGGTTCTTTTGTGTATCTACTCCTTTATGTTGATGACATGTTGATAGTAGCAAAAGATAAAGGAGAGATAAGAAAGGTCAAAGCTCAGCTTAGTGAAGAATTTGAGATTAAAGATTTGGGAGCAACAAAGAAGATACTTGGTATGGAGATTCTCAGAGATAGAAAAGCAAGTAAATTGTACCTAAGTCAGAAAGGGTACATTGAGAAAGTTCTTTGCAGGTTCAATATGCAGAGTGTTAAGCCTATTACTACCCCTTTAGCGGCCCATTTCAGACTTTCATCAACTTTGTCTCTACAATTAGCTGATGAGATTGACTACATGTCAAATGTTCTATATTCTAGTGCAGTAGGATCTCTTATGTATGTTATGATTTGTTCATGTCCAGATTTATCATATGCAGTCAATGTAGTTAGTAGATTCATGGCGAATCCCGGTAAAAAACACTGGAAATCAGTTCGATGGATTTTAAGATACTTACGAGGCACTACTGATGTTTGCTTACAGTTTAGAAGAAATAGAGATGAAGTCATTAGGTATGTTGATGCTAATTTTGCTGGAGACTTGATAAAAGAAGATTTCTCACAGGTTATGTCTTTACAATTTGGGGTTGTGTAATCAGTTGGAAAGCCACCTTGCAAACTACTGTCACTTTGTCTACCACTGAAGCTAAGTACATGGCGATTACTGAGGCTTGTAAAGAAGTTATTTGGTTAAAAGGGCTCTTTAGTGAACTGAATGAAGACCTTCAAATCAGTACAATATTTTGTGACAATCAAAGTGCCATCTTCCTTACGAAAGATCAAATATTTCATGAGAGAACAAAGCACATTGATGTTCAATATCATTTTGCTCGTGATATTATTGCTCGTGGTGATATTGTTGTGAGCAAAATCAGTACTCATGATAATCCTGCAGATTTGATGACTGAGTCACTTCTTATAACCAAGTTTGAGCATTATTTAGACTTGGTTGGTGTTCATTGTTAAAGATAAACCTTTAAGGGGTTATATGGAAGAGGTGGAGAACTTGTTCGTTGAGAATTCGTGTCATGGTGGAGATTGTTAGAGTTGTGACCCAAATCTTATTAAAATAAAATACAAGTGGCAAGATAGGGGGATCCACGAGGGCGAAAGCTGGGGGCGCAAGAAGAATCCTTATAAAAGTTTACTTCATCTGTTTGATATTGATGTGAATAAGGTGTTTCAACCTTACTGCATTACTTCTATTAGATGTTAATTAGAATAAGATTTTCTAAACCTATAAATAGACGCAGTCTATACTCCTTATAAATTATTCGAATTCGACATAATGAATTTTCTTTTCCTCTGCCCATGATTTTTTCCCAAAAAGGGTTTTTACGTAAAATCTATGTGTTCTACTTTTCTCTCTCTTTTCTTGCCATTATCGACATTCTATTTTTACAATACGCTTGACAGCAGCTAAATTTTTCCTGAAAAAATAAACAAAACGGGTTTTTGTATGAACTATCTTTGCTAGAATCGAAAGGATTTTCAAAAGGTTAAGTAAAGTAGTTTCATGAATGGTTGATGTAACCTCCAAGATTCAGCTAACGTCTAGACCAAGTTTAGGGTGTTACAAGATCGACTTTCGAGTCAGGTGTAGGATGTTACATTATCCTAAAAAGAAACAACTATAAAATAAGTTGCAAAGTTTCACCAAAGCATTCTTTAGGTCTTCAACCTTTTTGGATGTAGACAATGCTATCATGAATGCACATAAACTCTTCCAATCTTCATTAGAAACCCATTTTCATGATAAACCAAATGTTTATGAAAATTGGGTGGTTCTAGATCATACAACTGTCGACTTTGGACTTTATAGAACTCTAGTATCGATCTGAAAGCCTTAATTTATGATGTCTACAAAACCTAAGATTCTCAAGGTTAAAACCAAATTCAAACAACTTTAATAATTCATATCAAAATAGACTCATCCCTAATCCTCATAATTGAAGTTCAATTTCAAATTCTATTAAAAAACAAGTCAAGTTTCAAAAAGGGTCCAAAAATCAAAATCTTAGTGTCAAATCCTAAAAATCAACTTTTAGAACCTTAAAAGGAAGTTGACTTTTGTTATTCTTAAAGGAAGTTTATTTTTGTTCATAATATTTGGCACTTTGGTCATATAAAAAACCTAAATTTTTGCATAAAAAAAATTCTAACACTAGATTAAAAGATATACCTGACCAAACTGCATGGGATCTTTGGATATAGACTAGTGTAAAGATTTGAAATATTAAATTTTCCACCTAATTACAAAAATATTTGAATTCCTCTCTTATATTAAATTTTCTAGACAAAAACTAGTGCACTTATTAACGTGATTGATTAAGTTAGTGTCACACTAAATTTAAAAAATTTAAAAAATCGATTTTAGTAATTTATTAACTATGAATCACATATTAAATAATTTTTTAATAATTACCTTCTGAGCGTTACAAAATGTGGCATTAAATATATATTGTGGAAGAAACAATGAATACGAAATTATTCTAATACTATATCAAGTATAGACATTTCCATGTTTGTTCGCCATCAAACATTTGTCCTTTTGCTAGGTTATAGAATATCTTACAAAATACTACATTATATTTCTAGTTTAATTATTTTATACATATCACAATTAATTATTAGAGTTTGTTTTTGTATACCGTCTATAGCAGAGTGAAACTAGAATTTTTTTTTTTTAAAAGGGCCGAAATTAAATTTTAAATTTTAAATGATTAATTAAATTTTTATATTTTTATGGGAACAAAGTACAACTTTACCTTTACTAATTAAACTCATGTTATAAAAAAAAATATTGCTTATTTATCCACATCTCAAAGGGTATTTACAATAGCTAATTAGCATTGAAAACTCTCATATATAATATAGAAGGCTATATATATATATATATATATATATTATAGTACTACAATGTTTCCTATTACAAGCCATACTTAATCCAAAATATTATATGAGTTCACAAAACCCTAACATTAATCATCCAAATTAAGCTCAATTAATTTGGACCGACATCGATATTTATTTAATTACCATTAAGTATCTGCATGGACCATATATCCTCCATGTTCCAATAATTGTCTTCTTGGATCGATGGCGATTCGAGCATTATTTGTTGTTGTTGTTGTCCCGAAAATGCTTCAATGTTGTTGTAATAGTCAAATGATGACAACGGAGAATATGATGTTCCCATCAAATCTGCATTTGTTGTATTTGTACTATTGCAAGGCAATTGGCTTGAGCTTGCTTGCTGATCAAGTAACTCACAATCACTTTGATTCGAATAGCAAACCTCAGCTGGTTTGTTCATGTGTTTCTGAATCCTTGTTCTCCAATAGTTCTTTATTTCGTTATCCGTTCTTCCAGGCAAATGCTTGGCTATTTTTGACCATCTGCACCAAACAATTCTTTAGCATCAACTCGTTTTACGAATCTTATTTAGTTCATACAGTTATCTTTAACAGGTGACATTTATTAGATCCGAAATTCAAATCTGAACAAAAACCCGATTTGGTTCAAATATATCCTTTAATTCAAACAAACTTTTTTGTCCTTCATTTTCTTGAGAAAAAATAGTGAATAATTTCAGAACAATATCAAGACAGAATTGGATTCTTAATTTAGATATGGAAACTTGAAATATATATATATATATATATATATATATATATATATATAAAAGAAAGGAAAATGTTTGAAACTCAAGTCAAATGCTACCTTTTGGTAGATAGATAGATACGCATTAAATAAGTAACAACAGACATTTTATGTATATATATTTATATCCGAATACGTGTTAGACACGAATATTTTTATAAAAAAAACTCGAAAAATTTCGGATAACAATCATAATCTATATGTATATATATTGAATGAAGAGGGGCCAACCATGTCTTAAAAGCATCCACAATATAAGGTTTGTGTCTATTTCAACCAAGTAAAAGAATGCTTCTTTTTTCTTCCTAAAAGAACACTTAAACATGTGTCCAATTGGAAAAAGGTTGTGCTTAAAATGGAAACCTTTTATTGTCAATCTGTTTTCACTAGCTGTATATCTTTTATATTTATTTGACACACTAATCATTATACATATCATTACAAAAAATTCCTTCTTCTATATTTATTTTAATTAATATTAGTATGAAATAATAATAAAGTAAATTAAATCATAACAATTTTTATAATCAAATGAAAAAAAAAATTATACTCTTAAGGAAGACTGACAAAATAAAAAGAGGGGGGGGGGATAATTAGAAATTAAAAAAGAATATTGGAAGAGATCATTGAAGAGCACTTTATGCTTAATTAGGAGATCTTTCATGTAAAATCTATGAAGGGTAGGTCCAATTTTTATGAAACATAAACAAGAAAGGTAGGAAAAATAAAATGAAATCCAATCCAATGTAGTACAATTTCCACATACATGGGGATTAAAACCTTCATAAATATATATATAAAGAAACATTAAATTATCAAGAAAATTTGGTAGCCATGAAAAATTCAAGAAATAAAATGAAACAAAATTGATGTCCACAAATATTGATGATAAGAGAATCCCATGTGTTTGTAAATCAATTTGGTGGCTTAAAATGATTGAAACCCCACATTTTGAAATCCTCAAGAGAAAAAGTGCAAAGGTGGGGGGAAGTTTGGATTTGATGAACAAGTATATAGGCCTTGTAGAAGTACATTCTTTTGGTCCACTTGAATTCAGAACTATGAAGTCATCATAATACCCAATGAAGAATGAAGAATATCAAAGGGTAATCAAAGTTTTATATGATATAATCATATATAATTTGTTTTTCCTTTAAGAATAATTATGTATATTTATCATAGTATGAAGAATATTAACCTGTTTCCCCACTTAGCATGCAGTTCCATGATCAAGAATTGTTCCTCCGGTGTGATATTGCCTCTCCGAACGTCCGGTCGAAGATAGTTTAACCATCGGAGCCGGCAACTCTTCCCGGTACGTTTCAACCCTAAAAGAATTTTTATCATTAGGGTTACCATATATCAATATCAAAGCATTACTACTATATATTGAATGAAAATTTAAAAAAAAAAAAAAAATCTCTTTCATAGATTACTTAATTATATGATCAAAAAATATTGTTTATTCATAAATTTTTTTGAAAACTCAAAATACAAAGCAGCTATTATGCAATATATGTATAGAATGAGGAATTACCTGCAGCTTTAGCAAGAGAATTCCAAACACCTTCACCATGGTTGGCAATATAGTTGATGAGAATCAAATCTTCTTCCATAGTCCATGGACCTTTTCTCACTTCAACCTCTTGAGATTTGCATGGTTTTTTATCCATTTTTCTCTTTCTCTCTCTCTCTCTCTCTTTTTTTTTTTTTTGAAAAAAGAGAAGGATGGCAAAGAGGATAGAGAGAGAGAAAACTAAAATAATATTTTTTTTTTAAAAAAAAAGAAGATGAAAAGAGAGGGAGAGAATGTGAAAGAAAAAGAAGGTAGATATGGGGATTTTATAGAGAAAAATTAAGAAGAGTTTTTTTTTTTTTTTTTGCTTAGTAATTGTTGATATTAAATTGAATGCTATAGAGTAAGAGCTTTTAACCTAATTATAGTGTTAATGATAACAAAGGCATGCATGCATGGTGAGTTACAACTGCATGCATGTCCACATATTATATTTATATATTGTTTGGTTTATATGTTTCACTATTTATTCTTTCTTTTTCTCATGCATGTGAGAATTTTGTTTACGTACCAAGTTTTTTTTTAATATATATTTTATAAAATAATATATAAATTAAAGGAATTTATATTCGAAAATGAAGTAAATTAAAAAGAATATTTTTCTTGGAAGATATTTTCTAAAAGTTTGTCATGCAAAAAGGAAAAGGAAACAAATAAATTAGAATTAGCTTAAAGATTGTAAAAGTGAGTAAAGATTATGTAATTATACAATTAATTAATTAACTTCATCAATTTTTACAAAGATGTAAAAACTAAACAACAAAATTAATTAATTAATTATCGTGGATAGAAAAAAAAAATTGTTCCACTACATATATATCTATGTGTGTGTGAAGGGAAAGCAAAAATAAAAAATAAAAAATAAAAAAAAGAATTATTTGTAGACTTTGAAGTAGAAGTGTTGATGGGTAGGTCGGGTTTAAGTATGATATTAAAAAAATGTTTGTTTAAACTCGACCTAAAGTTTTGTTTAAGTCCATCCATAATTGGTTAATTTAAGTCCATTTTAAGTTTGTTCATATTATTTTTTAAAATATTTATATAATTTTTTTATTTTTATTTAATATTTTTATATGTAGGGTCCTTTAACTTTTTTTTTTAAATATTTACATTATAGTATTAAACATTACTATTGATTTAATTTTTTTTGTTATAAATTGCATAACATATAAAAATAACATGATATAATATATTATCAACATTGAAAACAGGTCGGGTCGGGCTCAGGTCTTGAATATTCAAGCCCGATCCCAGCCCATATTTTAAGTGGGTTTTTTTTTGTCCAAACCCATTTTTCAAACTTAATATTTTTTGCCAAAATCCTCCCGAATTTTGAACGAGCCTTTAGGCTTAGACGGGTAACTCGGTCCATGAACGTACTTTCAAGTCAATCCCATTTTAATTAAAAATAGTTTTTTTTGTTTTAAGTTAAGAGTTTTCATTCAAATCAATTATTAAAAATAGAGAATTAGTATGTTTGTACATAATGAGGCTCGAACTTGAAATCTTAAAATTTTTTAAGATTTTAACCTTGCTATTAAACTAAAACTTTATTGGCTAAAATAGTTTCTTTCAATTTTTTTAATTGAAAAAAGTATTGTTTAATATATATCGAATGGTTTTTGAATAATATATATACCCCTTAGTTCCCTATCAATTTTGAAATTGAAAAAATTAATCCCTTTAAAGCAAGAGTAATTTAGTCCCTATAATATTTAAAAATTGATCCCTTTAAAGCAAGAGTAATTTAGTCCCTATAATATTTGAAAGTGAGCAAATAAAACAATCAATAAAAATATTTATTATTTTTGTTAATATATGAGATGTGTCGAACTATATTTTACAAAAATAAAATGAAAAAATATAATTTAAAAAAATCTAAAAATCATAAAGAATTCAACGAAAAATTCAAATTTAAAAAATATCTTACAAAATTATAAATTATTTCAAAAATATTAAAATTGTTTTTTTTTAAATTGCCAATACTATTTAAAAATTCATAACAAAATTTTAATTTTTTTTTGATAAAAATAGAAAATAATTCAAAATTAATTATAAAAAAATTCTAAAGATTCATTTAAGATTATAAAAAATTCAAAAACATATTAAATAATATTCATTAATAATTTTTCAAATAATAAATTATAATCATTAAGAGTTCATTAAAGAAAATATTGTTTTGACGATTTTTTTTTGTAAATGGTAAAATATTTCTTTTAAATTTTAATAATTTTTATAAAAAATAATCTTAAAAATAGACTGAAATGTCCAAAAATTATAAATTTTAAAATAAAGAAACTGAAATTCTGATAAAACATATTAAAAAGATAAATAAATCATAATTAATTAAACTTTCAATTTTTAATTTTTTCATGAATTTTTAATCTCTTTTATCGAAATTTTTATTTTTTTTTGGATTTTTTAATCATAAGAAATCCTTCTAGATTTTTTTATGACTTTTATAAAATTTAAAAGTGATATTATATCATTAATTACTTACTTTTTCAAAAATATCTTTTCATTAAAGAATTTTTTATGAATATAATATAATATTTTAAAAAAAATCATATCATTTAATAAATATTTGGAAATTTTTTTGTATTTTTATTTTAAAATTTGGGCAATTTTATTATTTATTTAAAATTTTTAAATAATTATTTTTGAAAATTTTATTAATTTGTTATTTTTAGAATTTTTAAATTTGATATAAATCATTTATTCTTTTTATTTTTTTTAAATCAACCAACCACACTAATAAAAATAAAAAGGAATAAACGAATTGAGTTCATAGATTTACCTAAGTCACGTTATGGATTAATACAAGAAATTTTTTATATTGGAAACCAATTAATTATAAGGGGCAATGCACGAGAAATTAAATCATACCTAAAAAATCAAATCTCTCAACTCCCCCATAACATAAGGTGCTCGAAAATGGTTGAAATAGTTTAATAAGAGAATTGCGTATTAACACAAATAATCTCATATTTAAAATCCACAGACTAAATTATTCTTTTTTTTAAAGGTATCAATTTTTAAATTAATAAGGATGTAAGAGCTATTACACATTTTTGAAATTAAAATGGTTGAAAGTTTTTTTTAATATTAATAATCATATTAAAATTAATATAAAGTTTTAGTTGAATTAATGCTAGTATCATGAGTTTAAATTTCACTATATGTAAGTTTTTTTAATTGATTTTATTAAAAATTATATGAAATGTCAAAAGTACCCTCATAATCATATAATTTTTCAAATGAGTTGTATTCAGTTAACTTGTGACACTAACTAAATTAACGATTTAAGGTATGATGTAGGTACTTTAATTAAAATTTTATTGATGTTGGTGTCATGTGTTTAAATCATACCATACGTAAGTTTTTTTATTAATTTTATTAAAAATATAAAAAGACAAAAATGCCATCTTAATAATATAATTTATTTTAAATATGTATGGGTATTTTAAAAATTTCCTCAAGTGTTTAATGGAAAATATAAGAGATATAAAATTTCATAAATCTCTACTAAAAGTATTAATTCCTAACTAATTAATCATTGAAAGTATAATTATAGCAAACAATATGCATCAATAACTACATTGTGTTTGGAAAGCAAAATTTGTTTGAATTTTTATAAATTTTGGTAAAATTAATCATGTTTTAATTCAGTACTTTTATATTTTATATTTTTAATATTATTTTTTAAATAAAAAAAATATTGTCAAATGTAACAAATACTTATTTGAATGTATTTTATTTATTACTATTTTGAAGTAATTTATTATTGTTTTTGTTATTTATGAATTTATATGCTTTTTTAATACACAATACTTTGAATGTTTGGCTATGCGAACTTTGTGCATGATAGATAGATAATTTTTAAAACAAGGAAAATAATTTTAAAATATATGTGTTAAAATATGATTTTATATTTAATATAATTTTCTTTATTCTGAACTTGGTACATTTTGGTACTTCTATTTCATTTTGGTTCATTTGGTCTTTGAATTTAGTAACTAGATTCATTTTGGTCTGTAAATATGGATTTCATCAAGATTTGATGATGTGACCTGTTTTACCAAAACAAGATTAGATCGAATAGGCCGAGAGCTGATTGTTATAACGGTCCGAACAAAGAGGTTGTATCAATTGACTTAGAAACTACTTGAAATTGATAAAAATCGAAAATTGGGACAAAATTGGTAGTTGAATTGGTTTAATATTTTTATGAAATTTTAATTAATGGTTTGACGGTCGAATCAATCAAATTAGTTGAATTAAGAACTGATGGCATTAAAACATTGAATGTAACACTCTGAGATTGTACTACACCATTATCCGAAAATTTATATAAATTTGTGAATTTTCAAGTGATGGCATAGCACAATTTCAGAGTGTCATATCATCAAACTTTTACAGTTTTTCAAGTCCAGGGATCAAAATGGACTGAATTGTCAAGTTTGAGTGCCAAAGTAGAAAAAAAAATAGAGGTACCGAAGTGAACTTAGTTGCCAAGTTGAAAGACTAAAAATGATATTATCCCTTAATTATATTAAGGGTGAAAATCATGACTTTAATGTGATTTGTCAGGTCTAAGATAAGTGGGTAGGCAGCAAATTACAAAGATGGGAGGGGGGCCATTTCCTAATTTAGAAACAAAATATTAGCTTTGCTTTCCTAATTAAGGAAAACGGATTATGTGGTTTGTGAACAACAATCAACTTTGATTTAGAGCCAAGTTTGGGTTTTTATAATATAAATAAACCTCAACCATAATAAAAAGGTTGTGGCTAATATTTTGGATTAGGCTCATGGGAAAGTTGATGGACAACTTCCTTAATCATGCCTTTCTCTCCACAACTTCACAACCACCTTTAAATTTAAATCATAGACTATGTTAATCTATATTTTTTTAAATTAATATTTTTGTTTATAATTTAGTAAGTTCATTTTTTTTTCTTTTATTGCTATTATATATATTTTTATTCAAAAAATAACTTAACATAATTTTTAATATAATATAAACTTGAAAAACGAGTTGAATTGAGCTTGAGTCTTCAATATTAAAGGTTGAGCCCAATCTATATTCTAAACGAATTTTTTCTCTTTTTTCCTTTTGCTCAAATCTATTCTCGATTCTAAAATTGAACTACAATTTAATCGAATTAAAACCCAACCGGCATGTCCAAGTAAATTCTTTTAATTGTATTAAATTAATTCTAAAAATTTAAAATAAAATAAAATTTTGAGAAATTAATCAAATTTTATTTCGTTTTCTCACTTATATATATAAACATGTAACTCATTCCATGTGCACTTAAAGGCATCTTCACGCTACTTGGCGAATAAGAACACCTAATAATAGTGATAACACAGATAGGGTCAAACAAAAATAAAAGATTTTGAATTAATTAAATTAAATTATTTAATTTTTTGAGTTAAATTAAATAAATATTTTTGAATTCAAATTAAATTTTATAATTCGAATAATTTAAATAACAAATTAATATATATACCTCTTTAATCTCTATCAATTGATCACTCTCAACAAAAATTACAAAAACAATTCAAAATATTTATTAAAAAATTAAGAAAAACCTAGAGAATATATAAACTTCAAATTTTTTAAATAATAATTTTAAAATCAATTAACAATTCAAATATATCATATTAAAACATTTTATTCTTTTTTCTTCAATTTTTTCGAATATATATATAATTTTAAATGATATATATTCTAAATTTGTATCATGAAATTAGTTATACTGTAATAAAATTTTAATTTAACATGTTTAATTTTTTTAATTTAACTTAAACAATTTCATTCAATTCGATTCGACTCAATTCAAAAAATTTCAAAAAAATTATAAATCGAGTTAAGATGATAAAATAAAAGATATCAACTTGATTAAGTCGAAATATTTTCACTCCCTAAGAACTCCCATTTCCGAAGGTCTCGGGTATAGTTGAGGTTAAACAAAGCGCATATCGCAAAATATCATATCTAATAAACATTCCGTCGTTACGAAAAAGTTTCGGTATAGCAGAGGAAGCTATCCTGGCCAGAGTTGAGCTAACAATCAAACACCCATCCTCCCTCATGCCTGCAAAAGAAAGCAAATTATGACTTCTATCTAAACCCAATCTGACCGATGCTTTCAATTCCGTGTTTATTATTCTATGATAGTACATGCTTTTCTACTTGAATGTTGTGGTTTAAGCACTTGCCTTGCTAGCAATGTTGTTGGAAAGCCAATCGAGTCCCTCGTAAAGGCCTTCTCCAGAAGTTGCACATGTACTCTGGATATACCTGTATCCGACACGACACCAAATCAAAACGGAAAATTGCACAAATAATGTGAGCCTAAATCATGAGGGTGGGGAAAAAGGCAAAAACGAAAGGCAATATTTACCAGTGGCGCTGGCGGAGAGAATGAAGACCAAGCTTATCAGTTATTTCAGCAGCATTCATTGCATTGGGAAGATCTTGTTTGTTGGCAAATACGAGCAAAACGGCATCTCTCAATTCATCCTGAAAGGGGAAAGAACAGGTTAGCATATGTGTATATATATATATGTCCATGTGAGATAAAAAGGAAAAATATTTCATTGGATTTTCCGTATTTGACTACGCAACATACCTCATTCAACATCCTGTGCAGTTCATCCCTTGCTTCAACAACACGGTCCCTGTCATTGCTATCCACCACGAAAATGAGACCTTGAGTGTTTTGGAAATAGTGCCTCCACAAAGGACGGATCTGCATCCGAAAGATAGAAAGTGACCGTGTAGAGATCCAAATAAATATAGTAGAAAGAAGAATTTCCACCAAGAATACGGCTTCTAGGTCCAGCGTATCAACAACACAAATGCCAAAAAGGCTTCTTTTCACGAACGACAATCAGCATGCATTATCGGAAAGTTTTATGCCCGTGGATCCCTATGCATGAATTCTTAAAAATAATGCTTCGTGATTTATCATCTAAACACCACAATACCGACATGTGGGATGAATCTGAGTAAATGTCACAATACATTTTACATATGAACCTCGTTCCATTGGTTTTTTAATTAAAATGTGTACCTTGTCTTGGCCACCGACATCCCAAACAGTGAAGCTGATGTTCTTGTATTCCACTGTCTCAACATTGAATCCTTCAAAAATAATACGAATAGACCTTTAACATGGTAAACCACCAAAATCCATCTCATTATAAAAATCAATCCGTAAAAACTCACCACTCAACTAATCAAAGAATTATATTTAATAAACCTTTCTTCTTCAAAACTATAATGATACCACTAAAAGTTCAAATAAAACAAGCAGTAAATCTGACTTTTCTTCCAAATCTACGAATCATATGAGTTCCTTTACAAATAAAGATAAAACTACATTGTTCACAAACCGACCGACAATAACATAAGAACCAAGACCGACAATCACGGTCGGTTATCAATAAGGTAATAAGATTCACATACAACAGGAAAGCTGAATCAGACTTATTTGATTCACAAACCGACTGAGGTCCAAGGACACAATCATGGTCAGTTATCAATGAGACAATAAGATTCACATATAAGCACTTCAATCGGACTTATTTGGTTCAGAGACCAACTGACAATAACATAAAGATTCGAGGGGTAAAAGTATCATAGGAGCCCGTATACTAGGAGTCAAATTGCATTTTTCCCCTTTACTAAAAAAAGGGCAAATAAGTCCGTGTATGTTAAATCAAAGAGAAAACTGGTCATTTCTGTTAAAAAAATTCATCCATTTCTACGGTTACTAACAGAATAATCAAAAAGTTACACATGGCCATGTGTACCTCATTCTGACATACAAAGACCAGTTCTGAAAAGTAAATGGATGAAATTTTTAATAGAAGGACCAATTTGTTCTTTGATTTAATGTACAAAGACTAATTTGTCCATTTCTTGAGTAGAAGAGGCAAAATGCAATCCGATTCTTGGTACAAGAGCCTCCATGATACTTTTACCAGAATCTAGGCCAAAATCATAGTCAGTTATCAATAAGATTCAAACACAACAAGCAGTTGAATCAAACTCAAATTATAAAGCAAAACGAAGTCTTTCGAACCATTTCTTTCAATTCGTAATTACGATACAGGGGAAATGTGAATCTTCCATAAACTCACCGATGGTTGGGATAGTGGTAACGATTTCACCGAGCTTGAGCTTGTACAAAATAGTGGTTTTACCAGCTGCATCAAGACCCACCATTAAAATACGCATCTCCTTCTTGGCGAAAAGCCGGCTGAAGAGCTTTGTAAAAGACAACCCCATCTCTCTCTTTTAGTTTCCCTTTTCTAGCTAGCAACATCGAATTTTCACATAAAAAGTTAGCAAAACAAACATTAAAAACCCAGAAAAACACTAATAAATTTCGAAATCCGAATAAATTCAAGACAAAAAACATCAACTTGATAGAAAATATAAAAAATTATTCAACCCAAAAATCTAAAAGCAAAAAGGAAAGGCACAAAGAATCATCAAATATAACATCTGCAAAAAAAAAAAAAAAAAGAAGAAGAAGACCCAAACCAATAAAATTCAATACTAAATTCAAAAACAATGAAATAAACCCAGAAAACTTAAAAACATAAACAGATATATACATGAACTTGATAGAAAATATCAAAAATTATTTAACCCAAAAATCTAAAGAAAAAGGGAAAAAAAGCAAAGGCATAAGAATAATTATATACATACAAAAAAAGAAAAACCCAAAGCGTTAAAATGAATCCTAAATTCAGAAAAAATAACATAAACCCAGAAAAATTAAAATAAATAATAATAACAAAAGCAGATATATCAAACAAGCCCTGAATAAAAACGAGTTAAATGAAAAGGGTTAAAACTTTGAAAAAATCATTGAAAATAAACGATTTTCTACCTGCTTTGATCTCGATAAAAGAAATTAGATTTCAGGGGGGGGGGAAGGAGAAAAAGGAATTTTAATTAGGTTACCTTTGTGGAGAGCTTAGAAGGAGGATCTGATGTTCTTTCTCCTCAGAGTCTCTCCGTTTATTTCTCTGCTTATTTTTTTCTTTTATTGTTTTATTTAATCAGTGGCATCTAAAAATAATATGCTCAAATAATTTCATTCCAGGGTAGTTCCTGGAATTCCAATGTTTCCTAGGGGCTTAACATGAATTTTCTTTTAAGAAAAAGGTAAACTACACTACTAGTCACTAAAATATGAGTAAGTTTTTATTTTGGTCACTTAATTAAGAAAAATTACTATTTGGTCATTAAAATATTCAAAAGTTTTCCTTTAAGTTATTGGACTTTTAAAATTAATGATATCTGGCTTTCTCTATTCACACTGCCTACGAAAGCTCTTTTTCTCTTTATCTTCTACAGTTTAGTTTTTTTTTTCATGAAACAACTTTGAATGTCACAAATCTGTGAACCAAAATTCAAACAGCTTTTTTCACCAATCTCCGACACTGGTTGATAGATCGACTTGAAGCGAAGTTATGTTCTTTTACTCGTTGTTGGATATTAATTCACCGTACCAATCGTCAAATCATTGCTTAGAGCTCGCTAACAGAACTTTAAAAAGAAAAAAAATAATTTAGTGACTTAAATAAATTTTTTTGAATAGTTCGATAACTTAAATGAAAACTTTCGAATAATTAGTCATTATATTATAACTTTTTTTAGTTAAGTGACTAAAACGAAAATTTGCCCATAATTTAATGACTAAGGGTGCAATTTATCCTTAAAAAATAATAGCAAATTTTGTTTGATGTGGGTTGGCCTAATAGCCAGGGTGTTCATCACCTCAAGTGTGACATGTGTTCAAGTTGCGCTAGTTGCCTTGCTATTAAGGCTTTACCCTTCCCTTGTAATTCATCAAAAAATAAAATATAAAAAAGCCAAATAAATTAAAGGGTAAGCTACACCCTAGGTCACTAAACTATTAAAAGTTTACGTTTTAATCACTCAATTTAATTAAAAATTATTTTATTTTACCTAAATTAATTCATCCACAAGTAAAATATATGTACTATATTCATGTTTGAATAGACATGGAATAGAAATATTGGAATACAAATAGCAGACCAAACCAAATACCTTTTACTTGTATATGATAAATTTTGCATTGCACACCTATATTAAATATGGCCGCAAACTAAACTAATTTGCCGAGGAAACATAACTTACTGCAGACAACAAATTACAATGCACTTCGTACCAATTTGAAACATATTGTAACTAAAAGCCCCAAACCGTATATTTTTACTAATCATATAACTGGTACGTACTGATATCGGGTATTCATCAACAAGAGTCGGAACTGGATTGAGCTCCAGCGTTGGATGGTTTCCCACTCTCCAAACAACTAATTGGTGGTTCAGTTGATGTTTTGAGCTCACCATATGTTTCCCAACAGAAAGGTCCACTGAGAGGATGGTTTTCTTTAACTGATTGCAGCTCGATGGTAGTTAACGAAACCCCACTGCACGGCAAGCTATCGCTGCACGCGAAGTGGACCGGTTGAACTGTATAGGTTCCTCGTATGTTTACGTAGTTTATCTCCGATACTTCTACAGCCGAAGATTGATTCGAGCAGTGGCCTTTGTCACAATAAAATTGATCGATCATTATTGGAGTTTCAACTTCTGATACTTGTATGTCTGAGAATGTCACTTGTTTCACTGAACCAGAACCTCCCTGCCATGTCTTGATTCGGACACCAGTTAATGTGTTTTGTAAATTGACATCTCGAACAGTAATGTTGGAAACACAGGCTTTGGTTTTGTCTTTTCCAAGTCCTCCGATGCTGATTCCATGGCCTGGTCCACATTTCACATCGTGGATATATACATTTGAGCATCCTGTTTGTATCGACACGCAATCATCCCCTACACAAGCCAAAAGCAATCTCTTGGTTAGTAACTTGTTCATTGGAGTTACATGTGTACAAATATTTAAATATGAAAATGTGATATTACTTTTCAATTTAAATATTTCCGTGTTGACACCTATTTATATCTAATGTTTTATATCTGAGTCTAGGAGTGAAGTCAGAAATTTTTTTTGAGGAAGGGCTGAAATTAAGTTATATATTTTTATGATAGTCAAAATACAATTTCACAATTTTAATAACTTATATCTTTATCCACAAAAATCACTTCCTACCCCTGATTTTCGTCTCTTGTCTAAAACTCCTACTTAAGTTTGAATAAGAGCTAAGCTGCAGCAAGTATTCATTTTTCTTGAAATATTGGTATTTGATTCCAGAATCGGATACATATTCAGTCATATTACGAGTGTATAACTCTTCAAATACGTAGCAAAACTTGAAAAACAAATTACCACAAGCAAGAGTAGCGGCGGAGATGACGACATCTTGGGAGTTCTGGAGGTGAATGCCATCGGTGTTGGGGCTGTCACCGGGGGACGAAGCAACGAAGTTGGAAACCTGAACGCCGGTGCAGTCATCGAATTTCAAGTGTGTTTGGGGGCTGTTTTGTATCGTTATCCCACTCACTGTTACACCATTACTTCCATAGAATTTTAATGCCTGCATGCATGCATTGCCAATACCACATCATCATCAATCAAGTCAGCTTGTAAAATATGGAGTTTTAAACAAGGATGACTTACTGTTGGTTTGGTGCTTGGCATTTTTCCATCCAGCTCACCACTTATCTGCCCCCACACACAAGCAAATAAAAAACAAGTAAGATTAAAATTCATTTTTGGGTAAAAGTATTTAGGAGGGGAGTCTAGTTGTAATTTTTCCCTTCTATTAAAAAATAGATAATTTAGTCCTTATTAAAGAACAATTTGTCAAAAAATTCATCCATATCTACAATTAAAAACCAGTTTTTGTACTTTAGCATGAAGTATATTTCCGTGTAGAAATGGATGATTTATTTTCTAATAAAAAGGGTTAGTTTACTCTTTGATTTAATATTAATTTGTCTCAATTTAACTCAAAATACAGGGGCCTTGATGATAAATTTACCATTTTTAGTAGCTTACCGTGTGATTAGCTGTGGAATCTTGTGGTTGAGCAGTGGGCGAGTCATTCCACCATACCGAACCTTGACCATCAATGGTACCTTTGCCTTTAATTGTAATCCCCTTAAGTTTTGTAAATTCAACCCATTGCCAGAGGCCTGACCCCCATGCTTTGGAACTTGTTGGAGCTAGAATCTTCCCATCCAACTACATCATTTTTTTAATGCATTAATCTCTTGGTATGATGAAATATTGGAATATTAAACTTGGTATGATGAAATATTGGAATATTAAACTTGCTGAATTGTTTTATTTACCTGAAAGATAATATTAGGTTGACAATTGGGGCCTGAGAAGGAAACGGGTCCAACAAGGAACGCTGAACCCGATGGAACCATCACTGTTGATGCCTCGACTTTACAAGCATCAGCCCATGCTGCTTCGAATGCCTGGTTTTGCAATCAACCACATCTTTATTTCTTTGGAGATCACATTTAATGAGATATGAATCGGATCAAATCGTACTTAAAAGTGTGGAAGCCTGTTTGATTTGGTAAGTTCAAGGCTTAGAAAAGATGGGTTTTATTTTATTTTATTTTTAAAGTCAGCTTAGCTCAACTTTTTTTCGAATTAAATTAAATATATATTTTTTATATGCATAATAATAAATTTGATTCTTAAGGTTTTTATTAATTTAGTTCTTCTTTTAATATCATTAATATTTAAAAAAAGTTCAAATTGGTTTTTTAATGAAAATCTTTATTAAAACATAACCTTTTAAATGATGTTGGTGTCACAACTAGCATGATAATCTAGGTGTACTTAATGCTAACATAACATTAATTTTTTATATGTTACGTCAACAAATAATTTTAAAAATAAAATTTTAAAATATATAATTCATAAAAAAAAAACATATATAGCATGAAGTACACATGGATTGTTATATGGGCTACCATGAAAACAATAATTTGACTCTTTTTAAAAAAAATTATAAATAAAATTTAATTTAAAAATAAAAATCAATTTGATAAAAAATATAAATATTAAAAATTAAATTTGTTATTATGTTTATTTTTAATATTAAATTGGTAGTAGAAATGATTGTATGAAACAGTGATGCCACGTCATTTGTATCCTTTTTAAATAGTTTTATGCCACATCAGTATTCTTATCCTGAATTTTAGTATTTTAATTTGGATTTCATTTTTTTTCAGTATGAAAATGCTGAAATTTAGGATGAAAATACTGATGTGACATAAATCTATTAAAAAAGGGGATACAGATGACGTGGCATCACTGTTTCATACAATCCTTTCCCGTGGTAGTAACACACGCACCTTGGAGTCATCTGTGCGTCCATCACTTTTGGCACCGTAGTCCAACACATTAAAGGTGGTAGTGGCATCGGCTACGACGTCAGAGCTTCCTCCCTCCGCCATTAGACGGCGGAAACCACCAGCTATGCCTTGTTTCTTCCACTGTGTGCCTTCCCTAGCACTATACGTCACCTCAAAGCTCGAAAACCAAAACCAAAACAGCAAAACACTAAGAAATGCGATAATTATCGAATTAACCCTACACATCTTGAACTTGAAAAAGAAAAAGAAATGACAGGTTTTGGACAGTTATAAAATGCTTCTTTTATGCTTATGTGATTCGTGGAGATATTGGATTAGTTAGCTGATATATATAGAGGAAGGTATAAGCAGTCAGTTTAATGAAATACAAGACTTAGGAAATAATTCAAGCTTATTGGATCAGATGAATCTATGGGATCAGGAATCAATAGGGTATTGATATGGAGAATAATATTGAACTGTTTAAACGGGATTTTTAATTTTTATGAATTTTTTACTGATTTATTTAATTGAACTGGTCAAATAGACAAATCGGTGGCTTGATTGGTTCGACCACCAATTTAATTCTATAAATCGTGCTAGGAATATTGTATGCATTGGTATTCATTACATTTAATACATAATTTGGCACATTTTTTTTCTAATTTCGTACCTATGTTTTTTTTTTGGTCAAATATGGTTGTCGAAACCATTTTTGGGTTGAAAAATGGGGTCGACTTTAAAAACGAAAATGGAGTCGCCACTAATCTTTTTTTGAGGTGTGATCGGGTCACCTTGAGATTGATCGTTAAAACATTTTGATTTATTGAAACGATGATTTTGGCCTACGAAAATTCGAGAAAACAAGTTCGGAAGTCGGTTACGTACGAGGAAGGATTAGCACCCTCGTAACGCCCAAAATTGGTACCGAATTGATTGACTAATGTCTTAATGTCGAAAATTTGAAAAGATTTTAAAATACGATCCTTTTTGTTAAAAGAACTTAAATAAATTAAATTGGATGCTGAGACCCGCTTATCTCGAATGAGTAAAATATCATACCCAGTAAGTTAGGATACGACATCTCGAATCCTCGAAACTAAGCTCGTCTTTTGCCATTTAAAACTCGTACATTTAAATTTAAGAAGGATATTCGGTTGTTTAGGTCAAATGAAAAATCAGAACCTAGTAAGTTAGGACACAATTTCTCAAAATTCCAAATACAGAATATTGCCTTTGTTTTTGGAAATCCTTATCTCGAGATAACAAAATGTCACATCCAGTGAGTTAGGACACAACATTTTTGAATTCCCGAGAATAAGTTTTTATTTAGCTTATGCTTTAATTTTAAAAGGAAAATAATAGGTTCTTTAGATTCGATGAGAAAAATCGAAACCCAATAAGTTAGGGTACGATTTTTTTCGAACCTTAGAACGAGGAGTATTTGCTTATTTCAAAACGAAAATTTTAATGCATCAAATAAAATATAATATGATCGTAGTAAAATGGAAAATGTTCTTTTACTCGTTGATAGATATTAATCCACTGTACCAATCGTCAAATCATTGCTTGGAGCTCGCTAGCAGAACTTTAAAAAGAAAAAAATAATTTAGTGACTTAAATAATTTTTTTTGAATAGTTTGATGATTTAAATGAAAACTTTCGAATAATTTAGTTATTAAATTATAACTTTTTTTAGTTAAGTGACTAAAACGAAAATTTGCTCATAATTTAATGACTAAGGGTGCAATTTACCCTTAGAAAATAATAGCAAATTTTGTTTGATATGTGTGTAGGCCTAATGGTCAGGTTCATCGCCTCAAGTGTGACATGGGTTCGAGTTCCGTTAGTTGCCTTGCTATTAAGGCTTTATCCTTCCCTTGTAATTCATCAAAAAATAAAATATAAAAAAGTAAAATAAATTAAAGGGTAAGCTACACCATATGTCATTAAACTATTAGAAATTTACGTTTTAATCCCTCAATTTAATTAAAAATTATTTTATTTTACGTAAAATGATTCATCCACAAGTAAAATATATGTACTATATTCATGTTTGAATAGACATGGAATAGAAATATTGGATTACAAATAGCAGACCAAACCAAATACCTTTTACTTGTATATGATAAATTTTGCATTGCACACCTATATTAAATATGGCCGCAAACTAAACTAATTCCTTTTACCTACATTGCCGAGGAAACATAACTTCCTGCTGGCAACAAATTACAATGCACTTCGTACCAATTTGAGCTCACCATATGTTTCCCAACAGAAAGGTCCACTGAGAGGATGGTTTTCTTTAACTGATGCGCTCGATGGTAGTTAACGAAACCCCACTGCACGGCAAGCTATCGCTGCACGCGAAGTGGACCGTTGAACTGTATAGGTTCCTCGTATGTTTACGTAGTTATCTCCGATACTCCTACAGCCGAAGATTGATTCGAGCAGTGGCCTTTGTCACAATAAAATTGATCGATCATTATTGGAGTTTCAACTTCTGATATTGTATGTCTGAGAATGTCACTTGTTTCACTGAACCAGAACCTCCCTGCCATGTCTTGATTCGGACACCAGATAATGTGTTTTGTAAATTGACATCTCGAACAGTAATGTTGGAAACACAGGCTTTGGTTTTGTCTTTTCCAAGTCCTCCGATGCTGATTCCATGGCCTGGTCCACATTTCACATCGTGGATATATACATTTGAGCATCCTGTTTGTATCGACACGCAATCGTCCCCTACACAAGCCAAAAGCAATCTCTTGGTTAGTAACTTGTTCATTTGAGTTACATGTGTAGAATATTTTAATATGAAAATGTGATATTACTTTTCAATTTAAACATTTCCGTGTTGACTCCTATCTATATCTAATGTTCCATATCTGAGTCTAGGTCAAAATATAATTTTACAATTTTAATAACTTATATCTTTGTCCGCGAAAATCACTTCCTACCCCTCATTTTCGTCTCTTGTCTAAAACTCCTACTTAAGTTTGAATAAGAGCTAAGCTGCAGCAAGTATTCATTTTTCTTGAAATATTGGCATTTGATTCCAGAATCCGATACATATTCAGTCATATTACGAGTGTATAACTCTTCAAATACGTAGCAAAACTTGAAAAACAAATTACCACAAGCAAGAGTAGCGGCGGAGATGACGACATCTTGGGAGTTCTGGAGGTGAATGCCATCGGTGTTGGGGCTGTCAGCGGGGGACGAAGCAACGAAGTTGGAAACCTGAACGCCGGTGCAGTCATCGAATTTCAAGTGTGTTTGGGGGCTGTTTTGTATCGTTATCCCACTCACTGTTACACCATTACTTCCATAGAATCTTAATGCCTGCATGCATGCGTTGCCAATACCACATCATCATCAATCAAGTCAGCTTGTAAAATATGGAGTTTTAAACAAGGATGACTTACTGTTGGTTTGGTGCTTGGCATTTTTCCATCCAGCTCACCACTTATCTGCCCCCACACACAAGAAAAAAAAAAAAAAAAAAAACAAATAAGATTAAAATTCATTTTTGGGTAAAAGTATTTAGGAGGGGAGTCTAGTTGTAATTTTTCCCTTCTATTAAAAAATAGATAATTTAATCCTTATCAAAGAGTAATTTGTTTTTTTCTGTCAAAAAATTCATCCATATCTACAATTAAAAACAAGTTTTTGTACTTTAGCATGAAGTATATTTCCGTGTAGAAATGGATGATTTATTTTCTAACAAAAAGGGCTAGTTTACTCTTTGATTTAATATTAATTTGTCTCAATTTAACTCAAAATGCAGGGGCCTTGATGATAAATTTACCATTTTTAGTAGCTTACCGTGTGATTAGCTGTGGAATCTTGTGGTTGAGCAGTGGGAGAGTCATTCCACCACACCGAACCTTGACCGTCAATGGTACCTTTGCCTTTAATTGTAATCCCCTTAAGTTTTGTAAATTCAACCCATTGCAAGAGGCCTGACGCCCAAGCTTTGGAACTTGTTGGAGCTAGAATCTTCCCATCCAACTACATCATTTTTTTTAATGCATTAGTCTCTTGGTATGATGAAATATTGGAATATTAAACTTGGTATGATGAAATATTAGAATATTAAACTTTGATATGATGAAATATTGGAATATTAAATTTACTGAATTGATTTATGTACCTGAAAGACGATATTAGGTTGGCAATTGGGGCCTGAGAAAGAAACGGGTCCAACAAGGAACGTTGAACCCGATGGAACCATCACTGTTGATGCCTCAACTTTACAAGCATCAGCCCATGCTGCTTCAAATGCCTGGTTTTGCAATAAACCACATCTTTATTTCTTTGTAGATCAAATTTAATGAGATGTGAATCGGATCAAATCGTACTTAAAAGTATGGAAGCCTGTCTGATTTGGTAAGTTCAAGGCTTAGAAAAGATGGAGTTTTCTTTTTTAAGTCAATTTAGCTCAACTTGTTTTCGAATTAAATAATTAAATATATATTTTTTATATGCATAATAATAAATTTGATTCTTTAAGGTTTTTATTAATTTAGTTCTTCTTTTAATATCATTAATATTTAAAAAAGGTCAAATCGGTTTTTTAATGAAAATCTTTATTAAAACATAACTTTTTAAATGATGTTGGTGTCACAATTAGCATGGCAATTTAGGTGTACTTAATGCTAACATAACACTATTTTTTATATGTTACGTCAACAAATAATTTTAAAAATAAAATTTTAAAATATATAATTCATAAAAAAATATATAGCATGAAGTACACATGAATTATTATATGGTCTACCATGAAAATAATAATTTGACTCTTTTTAAAAAAATTATAAATAAAATTTAATTTAAAAATAAAAATCAATTTGATAAAAATATAAATATTAAAAATTAAATTTGTTATTATGTTTTTTTAAATATTAAATGTGGTAGTAACACACGCACCTTGGAGTCATCTATGCGTCCATCACCTTTGGCACCGTAGTCCAACACATTAAAGGTGGTAGTGGCATCGGCTACGACGTCAGAGCTTCCTCCCTCCGCCATTAGACGGCGGAAACCACCAGCTATGCTCTGCTTCCTCCACTGTTTGCCTTCCCTAGCACTATACGTCACCTCAAAGCTCGAAAACCAAAACAGCAAAACACTAAGAAATGCGATAATTATCGAATTAACCCTACACATCTTGAACTTGAAAAAGAAAAAGAAATGACAGGTTTTGGACAGTTATAAAATGCTTCTTTTATGCTTATGTGATTCGTGGAGATATTGGATTAGTTAGCTGATATATATAGAGGAAGGTATAAGCAGTTCACGTGCTATACAGTTTAAATGAAATACAAGACTTTTAATAATTAAAAAACCAATAATGAAACTCTAAAAATAATTGTCTTTAAAAACATTAAATCTAAAATTTCACATGAAAATATGACTTTCATTTATCAAACAAATAATTCGTATTGTTTTTTATTTTTCCTTTCAATAATGCAATGATTTAATTAAGTCAATGTTTACTTTTATCTCGCCGTAATTAAATCTGTCTAATGGGTCCAATTATGATCACCTGAACTTTATTCTTCTTATTTGAGTTCAGACTAGAAATAGCTTTTATTATTTTAAAAAATATATACAATATTAAGGGTAAAAATAAAGTAACACGGTTCAAATCTGTATTGAACGAGTGTCTACAAAAATTTTAACTATGTTTCATTCAAGTTAAGACATTTAAAAAATTATTTTTTATTAATATGTATATTGTTTTATAATTAAGTTTGTAATTCAAACTCAATCGAATTAATTCAAAAATTCAAATAGAAATATATGTATATAGATTTTACCACACCCACAATGTAGCTGGATGAAAATATTTTCTATTAATAAAAAAAAGGCTGAAACACTGTCTTTGATTGATTTTGTGGTGGGGACGAATTTTACAGGTTCGAATAGTGGTGTTGGCACAGCAATGAAGAAGGTAAGGTGGCGTACTGATTTGCCTCAAGATATGAATGACCTAACTGTGGATGAGAATGGGCAGGCGGTTCAGAATGAAAATGTGGCAAATGATTCGTATAAGACAAAGTTATTGAGTGCCTCGTCGAGACAAAATTCAACTGTTAATATGGAGAAGGATTTTGAATTACAAGATGGGGATGTGGCTACGGAGGTAGTGGATGGATTCTCATCAATTACTTTTTCCGATCCATGTATTTATTCATTGAGCGAAAGATGGCTTTGACAATTATTATCAAACTGTTAGGGAATAAAATATGATTCAATGCTTTACTCAATAAGGTGTTATCATTATGGAAACTTGGGAATTGATCGGTTTCAACTAATGGATCTGGAGAATGACTTCTATCTTGTCAGATTTCATGACAATGATGATTTTGACAAGGTATTGGTGGATGGCCCGTGGGTAATCTTTGGACATTATTTGACCATGAGACCTTGGTCCGCCGAAGATTTCAACAGCCAACGATGAGGTGGATACCCAAGTAGTTTGGATAAGATTACCTGGGTTATCGAAAAGTTATTATTCAAAAATTTTGCTTTGGGCTATCGACCAAGTAATTGATCCTGTGGTTAAAATCAACGAGCACGCAAATGCAACATTAAGAGGACGTTTTGCTAGGTTGGTGGTGTGTGTGGATCTGAAGAAGCCATTGATTTCCAAAGTCAGAATCAGTGGTAGAATGCAAAGGGTTGAATATGAGCCTTTGCCAAATGTATGCTTTACGTTTAGGTTATACGAGCTATGTTCAAGGAGTAAGTTAACCATAGCGGAGAATAGTATTGATCGTAGCGAACTAGCAATAGAGAAATCTGATCTGCATACTCTGGTTGAGGAGGAACCGTTTGGCCTGTGGATGCTAGTAGAACGTCAACAAAAGGGGAAAGGGAGAGGTCTATCAGTAGCAAAGGTCGATAGAGTTGACAATTGCTTTGGTGGCTTGCGTTTCTCCATCCTAAAGATAGTTGGGGATGAAACCGGATTCGAAAATCACGCTGATCATAATAGGAAACAAGAAGCAAAGTTTGGATTGAAGGTAGATTCGACGAGATTTGTGGGTGGGAAAGGTTTAAATGCAGTTGGAGAGGCTAGTAGTGGTAAAAAAGAAGAGGCTAGGTTTAATGGGAAAATAGATTTATGTAGATAATGGGCTTAAAATGGGCATGCAAATTTTAAAGCCTACTAATGGTGGTTATGGGCATAATTTTTAAAAGGGTGCTGGCGGGTTTGATGATGGATCTAAGATGGTCCTATTAGGTTATGATGGGAAAATGGATCAAGTATAGGTCTAGGCAGTGTCTCTTAAATCGAATTTGGACAAAACAAGACATAAAACTTTTCGGGTTACTAAACCTCAAGGGACAAGGGTTGAAAAAGAAAATGGTGTGTTCCATTTTGGTGTTACCAGAAAAAAAAAGCATGGAATAGGGAATTCTGTTGCATCGGGGGAGGAGTTTTAACGGAAGAAACCGCCTGATGTTGGGTGTAAGATTCATGGCCAGTCCACAGTAGATTTATCGAAGGCCATGGAGGGAATAGTAAAAGAAATTAAGTGGTCTAAGATGTAAGCTATTTCGGAGGGTTCCTCATCGTCTGTAGTGGAAGTTATGGATGCGAAATCGAATCAGAAAGCGAGGGTATGTTATTGACCATTGCGAATTTGAGGTTGTTTATGGTTTGTTTGTCTCTCTTTTCTATCCATTTTGTTTATGGATTCAAAATTTATATTTTGTAATTTTCATGGAACCCCCCTCGTTTCCACAAAATGGTTGCCGAATATAGAAATGAATTTAATCTGGATGTTTTGTGTTTGTTTGAAACCCGGGTTAGTGGTTTTTGTGTTGATAGAATTATTGGCAAAATTGGTTTCTTAAATTCGTGTAGAATTGAAGGAGTTGGTTTTTCTAGGGGAATTTGGGTACTTTGGAATGACATTGTTACAATTGATATCTTGGTTTTAGACTCCCAAACGATCCACATGAAGATTCGTAGTGGTCATAGCTTGTCAGGTTTTCTTTGTTCAACGGTGTATGCTAGCCCCCAACTGACTAAAAGGAGGTTGTTTTGGGATTACTTATGTTCTCTGGCATGTCTGATTAATGAGCCATGGGTCATTGCTAGTGATTTCAATTCAATTTTGGATGTTTCGGAACAAATAGGTGGTGCGGTTACAACACGAAATCGATGTGTGTATTTTCAAGATTTTTTTTTAATAATTGTCTTCAAGATTTAGGTTGTTGTGGGTCACGGTTTACATGGAGTAGGGGGTTATCTCAATGATTAGATCGAGTAGTGGGTAATGCAACCTGAGACTCATTTGCACCGGAATGCTTGGTACACAACCTTCAGCAACTGAAGTCTTATCATTGTTTGATTTTAGTATCCTTAAGCCTAGTTCAAAATAGAGGGTACAGGCCATTTTGTTGTCTAAATAGTTGGATGTTTCGTGCTGAGTTTAAGGCTCTGGTTACCCAAAAGTTGATAATTTAGAACAATTTTAGATAGAGGTCTAGGAATAGAATAATCATGTGTATGGAAATATTTTTGTATGGAAATGCCAATTAATTTTTGTCCAGGCTTTGTAATCGTGAAATGGAGTTGAGACAGGAAGTTGATGAGCTTTTAAAGCGTGAGGAGCTGTTGTGGCTTCAAAAATCCCAATCTACTTGGCTTATTAATAGAGATAGAAACACGAAGTATTTCATAGTTGCACGCCCGCTAGACGCCGAAGAAACAAAATTGAGGGCCTAAAGGTTGAGGGCGACGGTTGGTGTTTTGATTCTACATTATTGCAACAACATGTAGTAGGGTTTTTGAAAAATTTCTATGCAACAAACTACTTACTTAGTGGAGTTCTTCCATGTCGAGGGAAAATTTCTAGCTTGTTGCGGGTTGAGAAAGATGGTTTGAAAATGGTGGAGTTTAATGAGGGGGTTCGAAATGTAGTGTTTGGAATGGCTCCCCTTAAAGTACATAGAGTTGATAGATTTCATGCGAAATTTTATCAATCACAGTGAGATGTTGCCGGGCTATCGATATGTTTGCTGGTACGACATGTGATGGAAATATGACTTTTGGATGCTAGAATAAGCAGAACCTTACTTGTTTTGCTTCCCAAGGTTCATGGTTCAAAAATGATAACGCAGTTTAGGCCAATTAGTCTATGTACAGCGTTATACAAAATTATCACGATAACAATTTTGAATAGGCTACGACCGTTAATGGTGAAGCTTACTAAATAGAATCAGACCAGTTTTGTGATGTGAAAAAAATATTTCAAATAATATCATTATCGCTTAGGAGGCAGTACATTCTATGAGAAACTTCAAGGGTAGAAAACTTGGGATGGTTTTAAAAATTGATCTTGAAAAGGCTTATAATCGAGTCGGATTGGATTTTTTAAAAGATACGCTTTCAGAAGAAAGTTTTTTAGCTATGCTAAACAAGGTTATTCTAAATTGCGTGTCATCATCATCATTCAAGGTACTTTGGAATGGCATGGTTACAGAGGAATTTAAGTCATCGTGAGGTGTACGACAAGGAGATCCTTCTTGCCTTATTTGTTTGTGCTTTGTATAGAGAGGTTGGGTCATTTAATTGAGGAAGCTGCTACTTAAGGGAGGTGGAAACCTTTATGGTTGTCTAGGAGAGGCCCAGCTCTGTCTCATCTATTTTTTTGCGGATGATTTAATGCTATTTTGTGAGGTTGATCCAGGGCAAATAGATATTGTTAATGGTATCCTAAATACGTTCTGTGTAACAGCCCGATTTTAGCTAAATCAAAAAAGTGGTTTCAAAACCACAAATCTGATGTCAAGAAATTATTTTAATATTATTTTTGGTGCTTACAGCATGATAGCATGTATGTGTGAAAATTTCGTGAGCTAATTTTATCGTTTAATTGCTCAATTTGAGAAAAAAAGACTTAATTGCATAAAATGCAAAAGTTGCATTCTATTAGTTAAAGGTGTAAATAGCTTTGGATTTTAAATATGATGGCCTTAAATGGTAATTAGACCATTTTAAATGATAGTGGACTTTTATGGACAACATTTATGTAATTTTAAATGTTATAATTTAAGGTTAAATTTGGTATTTGATAAATAAAGGTTAATAAAATAAAACAAAGTAAAAATTTGTTATCATCTTCATCATATTTCTAAAATTAGAGAAGAAGGAAAAATCCAAAGCTAGGTTTTATTTATTCGGTCACTTGTGCTCTTAATTGGTAAGTGATTTTGACTCAGTTTTTAATGATTTATATGTTTTTGATATCGTTGCTTCGTGTTCTAGCTAGCCCGTACCTTTAATTTTGAAATTGTTAAAGATTTTAAGAGTTTCCATTGATGAGCTTATGTGTTCTTTGGTGTTTAAAGATGAAATATGAATTATTGATGATAAATTTTCATGTTCTGTAAAGTGATTTTTGATGAAATTGCATAATAAGGATTAAATTGTGAAATATACAAATTGAGTGGTTGAAATGTGAAATAAAAAAAGTTTTGGGTTGCTAGGGACCTATGTGTAATTCGGCCAAGCTTGGGTTTAATGAAATTATGTGAATTTTGTGTATTTGTGAAATAGGGACTAAATTGATTAAATGTAAAAATTTAAGGGCTAATGTGTAAAAAGGGCCTAAATGTATGTTTTGGACTAAATTGAAAGAATATATGATTAAATGAGTTAATTTTGAATACATATAGATCAAGAAAAGAGTAATCTAGAATTAGATCGAGGAAAAATAAGGTTATCGAGTAATCGATCCAATCCATCAAATCCAAATATGAGGTAAGTTCATATGTGGTAATTTCATTATAAATATATGTTAAATGCTTTGATATTGCATAAACTATATTTATGAGACTATATTTATAAGATACAGATAATATTTGAATTGTGAATACGCCTCATGGATATGTTCGACGATGAAATCGACAAGTGTAAATTCCCGGTTGAACCTTAGGAATAGTTTAGGATGCTATAACATGTCATTAGGTTATTATGTTGGCTTCGAGCCACGATGTGGACACTACAGGTGCGAGTGATACCTTGATTTGGCTACAGGCCATAGTATAGGTATTTTAGAGAGGAGTTACCTTGATTTGGCTACGGGCCATGGTATAGGTACTCTGGGATAAGTTACATTGATTTGGCTTCGGGCCATGGTATATGTACTTATCGATTGAGATTCTTGAGTATCCGACTTCTATTCCGAATGGTTCAACGGGTAAATGAATGATGTAGTTGAGAAAGAGGTTAGTACGAGGCAATATAGGTACGTACAGAACCTATTCGAGTATTAAATAGAGAAAGTTCGATGAGATGGTATTTGGTCATGTTTTGAGACATGAGAAAGGCTTGTAGTTAATGTGTATATGGTGATGTTATGTATAAATGGTTAATTTGTATTTATATGATGAATTAAATTATTCATATACGAGCTTACTAATCTATGAAGCTTACTTTGTGTTATTTTTCTATGTTTTATAGTGAATCAGGCTAGCTCGGATCAGGGAGTCATCAGGAACATCATCGCACTATCAAACATCTAATTGGTACTTTTGAGTGGTGTATATATGGTATATGGCATGTATAGGCTAGGTGTGGTATTTTGGTTATGTTTATAGCCATGAGAGTTGGCTTGTTAATGGTGATAATATTGATGTGTGTTTAACTATTAGAAATGACTTGTAAATGTATAAGTTTTGGATGTATATATATAGCCATGAGTGATGGCTCATTTTAGTATGTTTTGGCATGAATGTGCTTATGGGTTTAGAGTTGCCCAACTAGTTATATTTTGAGTTTGGTAATTGATTTATAAGGTGTGATTGGAGTTGGTAATTTGAGTAGTTATGTGCTTGTGAAATTGTGCTAGATGATATAAGTGTGGAATGGTTATTTGATTGAATTGTATATGTGAATTTAGTTATGAAATTAGATGGCATGTTATAGCATATTTGAGATTGGTATTGATGGAAATTGGCTGCCTATTGTATGATGAAATGGTACCATTTTGGTTGTTTAGGTGAGCATGAGTAAGGGTGGCAAATTGGCCTTGCAAATGGCTTATTTTTTTCCACACGTACAGAGACACGGGCTTGTGTCTCAGCCGTATGCGACACACAGTCATACTACACGGCCGTGTGTCCTCTGGTGTTGAAATTAAAATGAAGTCAGTTTGCTCCGCACAGTCTCATACACAGGCGTGTGACCGGCCGTGTGGCACAATTCAGGATACCCCCTAAATGGCACACGGCCTAACACACGAGCGTGTGACTTGGCCATGTTGCATAAGTCAGTATACCGTACAGGTTTGGCATGGCCTAGTACACAGCCTAGCACACAGGCGTGTGTGGCCACTTCGAAAGGTACACGGGCTTGACAGATAGGCGTGTGGATGGCTGTGTGACCCAAGCCAGTATGTATGCCCTGTTTCCATGTAACAGCCCGATTTAGGGCCTAGTCGAAATAGTGGTACGAGACCACAAATCTGAAGTAGAAATATAAGATTTAAGGTTTATGAGATGTTTGTATGATTGTATGAAAGTTTCATGAAGAAATTTTATTAAATTGTGGTTAAATTGTCCATTAGGACTAAATTGCAAAAGTTACAAAATATGAGATTATAGAAGCTTTAAGTATGAAATAGCTTTGGATTATTAATTAGAGGTCCTTAAATAGCAATTTGCCCAATTTCTATTTTTTGGACAAAAAATGGGCATGAGTAAGTAAATTTTGAAAGTTTAGTAAAAAGGGCATTTTAGTCATTTGTCTAATGAATGATTAAAAAGGGATAAAAGAGGTCAAAAATTGTTGTTCATTTTCTTCCCTTAGCCGAAATTTTCAAGGAAGCCATAGCTAGGGTTCTTCAATATTTCAAGCTCATAGTAAGTGCATCCTAGCCCCGTTTTTAATACTCTTCGTATTTTTTAAGTCCTCGTAACTTGAGTTAGCTATTTTTAGCTATATGTTGAGCAAGGATTCATTCAAAAATATACCCATGTATGACATGCAAGTATTTTCATGTTTTAAGGAAGATTATGAAAGCTTGATGTAGAATAAACATCTTTTTCTAAGTGAATTTCATGAAAATAAGATGTAAGGACTAAATTGTGAAAGTTATAAAAATGATCATACATGAGTGAAGTAGTGAGAATTTAAGGTTTCTATTGTTGAGAATATAATTCAGCTAAGCATGAAATACAAGAAAGTTGAATGAAAATCACTTTATGAGCTTAGGGGTAAAAGTGTAAATATGAGAAAGTTTAGGAGTAAAATGGTAATTTTGCCAAAGTATGAGTTATGAGTCAATTAAGTCAATGTGAGTATTAAATGAGTTAAATTATTATTATAGATCAAGAAAAACGAAGCCTGGATCGGAACCGAGGCAAGAACAAAGTCGTGGACTAAATTAACTATCTTTATACATTTTGCATACCGAGGTAAGTTTGTATGGTTTTAAAGCTTTATAAGTATTTTCATTGAATTACTTATATATGTTGTTAGTGTACATTATTTTCATGAAGTTGTTTAATAATGTTTAAACAAGGAAATTAATGAGAGTAAGTAAATGAAAGTCCCGATTGAAGTTGGAATACTGAGGATGCCTAATCCACAACATGAGATAAGAAAGCTCGTATAAGACCATGTCAAGACATGGCATCGGCAATAAAGCAAAGAGATCATGTAAGTCCAAGCCAAGGCATGACATTGATAAGTTTCTAAAGCAAAGAGATCACGTAAGTCCATGACAAGTCATGGCATTGAAAAGTTGTTATGAGATAAAGATCCCATGTAAGTCCAAGCCAAGGCATGGCATTGGTAAGTTCCCAAGCAAAGATTTCATGTAATTCCATGTCAAGACATGGTATTGACAAGTTTCACTAAGTAAAGAAACCACGTAAGCCCATGTCAAGACATGGCAATGGTAAGTTTCCAAGGAAACACCCAAGGAAGATTTCGTGTAAAACCATGTCAAGACATGGCATCAATACCAAGTTAAAAGATCCCATGTAAGACCATATCTAGGATATGGCATTGGCATCAAGACACATGTGTGATGAGATTTAGTATCCTTTGTTATTCCTAGTAATTCATCGGGCAAAAGAGTAAAGCTTGAATGAGATAATAAGAAAGTTAAGCAAGTAAAGCTATTATTAAGTTATGTTAGTCAAATTTGATTAAGAGTTTTATTCAAGTTAAGAAAGATGAAG
Organism: Gossypium australe; assembly: GCA_005393395.2. Lineage (NCBI taxonomy): Eukaryota > Viridiplantae > Streptophyta > Magnoliopsida > Malvales > Malvaceae > Gossypium > Gossypium australe. Next base: position 2,683,524 of record CM016620.1, on the reverse strand, counting down.
TTTGAGTTTATGTTTACAATTGCAAAGTATAGTAATCTATGTGATTAAGTGATACAGGTATCTTGTTTACATTACAAGTATGAGACTAGTAACTAATATGAGATGAGTATGAATAAGTAAGAGTAAGTAAGCTCAAGCACTTGAGATTTGTGATGCTATTGCTTTATGACGGATGAGTTATGTTGAGTATATATATTGCTAAATACATTGTATGCAAACTTACTAAGCTATATGCTTATTCCTCTCTTTTATTTTTTCCTTGTAGTCCTACCAAGCAAACTTGTGGATCATTGACGTCGGAGCTTGGAACACACTATCAATCACTATTTTGGGTATAGCCAAGTTGTTTATGTTAAGTATGGCATGTATAGGAATCATTTCATTTGAAGTTATGTTTTAAGAGGAACCAAAGTGTTAGCTTTTAAGGTTATCATTCTTTTTGTTTATGGCTAAAGAGATTGGCCAATATTTACTAAGTTGATACATCAATGTTGATGAGTTATGCATTATTGTTCATGTTTTTGATGAAGTATTTAAATGGTTGAATTGGATTTAGGAATGATCTTGATTTTAGGGTGGTAATTGGCTTGGAAAATAGCCTCTGTCTACACGGGTAGTCACACGGGCGTGTGTCTAGGCCGTATGTGATACACGGTCAACTCAAATGGGTGTGTTAATAGGCCGTATGTCCCCTGCATGTTAGTGTTTCAAGTCAGGATAGACCACGAACCATTGACACGGGCGTGTGTCTGGCCGTATGAATTTAGTCAGTGTCGACCACGGGTGGATGACACAGGCGTGTCCCTAGATCAACACGGGCGTGTGGCCCCTGTTTTGATGAAAAGTTTTCTAAGTTCGTAAAAGTTCCGGTTGAACTCCGAAAGTTTCCGAATGTGAGCTTAAGGGCTTGTAGGCCCATGAGATGTACATTATGACTGAAAAAAAGTTTTTAAATCGAAACGAAATTTTATAGCCCGTAAGTACATGTTCAAGCTTGTTTCAAGTATGGTAATGTCTCGTACCCAGTCCCAACTTCTGACTCGGGTATGGGGTGTTACATTCCACACGGCCTGAGACACAGGCGTGTTTGGAGTCGTGTGAGGCACACGGTTTGTTCACACGGGCGTGTGGCCCTTATATGTTAGAAATTTTTTCTAAGTTTCCTAAATTTTAGTATGTTATCAGTTTAGTCCCAAACCACTTCTAAAGCTTGTTTAAGGCCTCGTAGGCTCTTATAAGGGACAATGTGATTGTATTAAATGATTTATGAGAATGAATGCTTTATGTTTGATAAATGTATTCTATATGTTGTGAATTGATCAGTAATACCTCGTAACCCTATTCTGACAATGAATACGAGTGAGGGGTGTTACATTCTGTTACTACTCGAGGAAGAAGATGAATAGGAAGAAGTGCCAAGTCTTTTTCTCACCTAATGGACTGAAAGATTTAATAATGCTATTTGCAGAAAAGTGGGATTTGTTCATGCTGATGATCTTGGGAAGTATCTTGGCTTGTCGATTTTGCATAAGAGAGTTAGAGTAAGTACATTTGAGTTTGTGGTTAATAAAGTGAAACAGACTGAATAGGTGGGAAGCAAAAAATTTGTCTTTGGCTGGCAGGATAATGTTAGCAAAATTAGTTCTTTTAACTATATCGAACTATTTCATGGCCACAGTTCGTATATATGTCTTAGTATGTGGTGAGATTGAGAAATTGGCTCAAAATTTCATTTGGGGAACTATTATTGAAGCTAGAAAGTCGACGCTGATAAGTTGAGATAATTGTTGCCGGCAGATGGATGTTGGTGGCCTCGACATACGATGCTTAACCGACCAGAATAATTTTTTTGCTGAAAAGAGGGTTCCAATTACTTATGAAGACAGAAGCCTTATGGGTACAAATTGTGATAAATAAGTACAATGCATGTGAGATGTTGCTGAATACTATTGCAAGGAGTAGTTGTTATTTTATATGGAGATCTTTAATGAAGTTTTGGCCAAAGGTAATAAAAAATATTTATTGGGCTATAGGGATGGTCGTCTGGCTAATTTCTGGAATGATACTTGGATTAGTAAGGTAGGTCCACTTAGAGTGTTCCATACAGGGTCAGTGCAACTAGAAGACACGTTATGTGTTTGCGATGTGGTGAATGAATATTGTAATTGGGACTAGGGTCGTTTAAGGAGTTTTCTTCCAGGCCACATTGTTTTGCATATAGTAGTTGTGTTACCACCTTCGATTGATGCTGGACCAAATCGTCTATCATGGAGATGGGTGACAAGAGAGGCTTTCTCTTTGACTAAAACTTATAGGGGTATTCATTAGTTTGACTCAGTTGATACTTCTAGTGTTTGGAAGTTGATCTGGAAAGCCAAGGTTCCTCAAAGGGTTAGGATGTTCATTTGAATTCTGTGGAAGGATAGATTATTGACTAATAAAGAGAGAGCAATGAAATATATGGAGAATGAAAGCCATTGTCCGAGGTGCAGTAACATCGACGAATTGGGGATCCATGCGATTAGTGACTACACATTTTCAAAGGCGGTGTGGTGTTCGGTTGTGCCGATCCATAATCATGTAATTTTTTTCTCTATGCCACTTGATGAATGGATTTTATGGAATATGTAGAACATAGGGTATTGTGGTAGTCACGGGATAAAATAGAGAACTTTTTTTTCTAATAGTGTGCTGGTTGTTATGGAAAAATAGGAAGTTGTATGTGTTTTCTAGTAGCAGTAGTTGTGCTCGGGAAATTGTGGATATGGGTACAATTTGGACAATGAGTTATGTCCGGATGAATGCATATGTGTCTCATGTTAATCCTATGGTTACTACTAGTGTAACAGTTCGATTTTGACCCTAATCAGAATAGTGGTTTCGGGATCACAAATTCGAGTCCAAAAAATATTTTAAAATTATTTTCCGTGTTTATTATGTGTGAATTTGCTTGTGTGAAATTTTCGTATTTTAATTTCGTCGTTTGAGTGTCCGATTAAATAAAATAATTAAATCGCGTAAAATGAAAATTTAGTGGTTATTTTTAGAAGGGCCGAATAGTGGATGTTCTTTTAATATGAAGGTTTTATGTTGCAATTTTACCATTTAATTGATGAATGGACGACACTAAGGTTATATTATATAGTTTTTATATTAAAAATAAAAGTTAAAATGATAAATAACATATTATAAAGTTATTATAATAAATAAAACATGAAAAAATCTTGCATGTCCATCTTCCCATTGCCGAAACTTAAAAGAAAAAGAAAAGAAAAACACTTCTTAGGGTTCGACCTTGTTAAAGCTTGATTAAGGTATGTATTTTGCTCGGTTTTTTATAATTTTTACGTTTTTGAGATCGTTGCTTCGAGTACTACAAAACCCATGCTTGAATTTTTGAAATTGATGATGATTTTGTGTTTTGCCATTGATGATAGCTTGCGATTTTTGTTGTTTGATGGTGAAATATTAAAGATATGTGAAAAATTAACATGTTTTGTCTTTGGATTTTTGATGAAATTGAGCAATTAGGGCTAAATTGTGAAAATAATATTTGAGGAACTAAAATGTGAAAAAAATGAAATATATGGACTTGTATGGAGCTAATGAATATTCGGCCCTAGCATGATATATGCAAATTTTGTGTATTTTGTATTTTATGCAATAGGGACTAAATTGTTAAAAGTGTGAAATGTCAGGGGCAAAATGGTAGTTTTCCTATTTATGTATTTTTGGATTAAATTGAATGAACGTGTGTTTAAATTAGTTAAATTTGAATATATTTAGATTAAGACCAGAAGAAAACGGAATTAGATCAGGGGAAGTCGAAAGTAGTCGAATAGTCGATTTCGTCCGTCGATATCTGAGGTAAGTTTATAAGCATTTAAATGTCGTTAAATTTGATAATATATATATGTTACATGATGAATGGAATTTTTGTGAATATATTTATGAATGGCCGAATGTGTATTGAGCAAAGGAGCTATATTTCGAGTTCGATCCGATCGAGATTCAATGTCCGGAAGCCCCGTACGAACCCTAGGAATAGTTAGGATACATATGTCATGACATAGGATTTCCTATATGTGTTTTCGTGTAAGACCACGTTTGGGACGTTGGCATCGATTTGTGTTTACGTGTAAGACCCTGTCTGGGACAGTGACATCCATATGTGATTACATGTAAGACCACACCTGGGATGCTGGCGTTGTACGAACTTTCTGATTATCCGCATATCTTTTTTAATTCCGAACGGTTCAACGGGCAATGTGAAACAAAGACCGAATGGGAAATCAAATTAAAAGGTTCAAGTATGTGTTAATTAATTGTTTGTATGAAACAAGGTATGTTGATTACTTCAAATGATATTAAGTTATGTGAATATGAATTTCGGGTTAACATATTTGAACATACAAGTGTTTCGGTTTATTTTTATGTTTGTGAAAATAAAAGTGAATAAATATATGTGTATATGATTGATTATGTTCGGCCTTATGGTATATGTATGTGAGGTTATAATGTGACCTAGTAGTAAATGATAACTAGTATTTGATATTATGCATATTCGACCTGGTTAACATAATGTTCATACGTAATTGACATTATATTTGTTTTTCTTATGACTTACTAAGCTTAAATAACTTACTCTGTGTGTGTTCTTGTTTACCTCTGTCTTATAGATTTTGGAGTCACGTTACGAGCTCAGGGATCGTCAGCAAAGTCTATCACACTATTGACATCTTTTGGTATTTTGTTAAAGTTTGAATTCAATCTTATGGCATGTATAGGCTTGTTTATGTTTTTGGTTAGTTTTGGATCAAAATGGCTTAATTTCCATGCTTATGTTCGGTTTGGTTTAAAAATGGTTTGTCTATGATCATTTTGGTTAAGTTAGGTTTTATATGTTTGAATGGGTGCTTGATGTGTTTAATTTTTATACTTAAATTTGAATATTTATTTGATCATGATTTGAGCTTTCTTTCGAATGAAATATTCAAGTTTCATGTATGTGATAAATTTGGTTTATGCTAGGCATTAAAGTCTTGGAATATGAGTTGAATAAAAAAGTGATATTTAGTTATGTGCTTTGGTAATAAAGTTAATATTGGATGTTAGTTGAATTAAGATTATGTTATGTGATAATTAGGTATTTGGAAATATTGTATATATTTATATGGGGTGTATTTAAAACATGTTTGATTTGAATATGTAAGTGACTATAAGATTCGGTTTTGGTATTTATATTATATTGATGAGCATGTATTGTGTCTCAATAGATGTAATGGTATGTGTTTTTGGTGAATATCATGAAAACATAAATATGCTATGGTTTGAGAGTTATACAATGACCGAATATGCATTAATTAGCTTTGTAGTGATAATGAAATATGGATGTTTGAAAATGGCTCAAATGATATGGTCATTTATACATGAAATTCGTAATAAGAAAAGATGTATGTTTGATTTAAGTTTATATATATAGTTATTTCCGAATGGTTTTATGACTAGGAAAAAAAAAGTTTGGTATTTGTTATATAAATGAAAATTGAACTAAAGAATGTCTTAATATATGTTTGAAATGAGATGAATATATGTTCGCATATGCCTAGGTTATTTGAATTCGTTTGTAATGGCAAAGTATGCAACTTTATTTTGTTTGAATGGTTCAGTATATGTAATTTGAATTGATTATAAAGCATACAAATTTGGTATACTATGAATTGTACTATGTGATCATAAATGTTTAATGTGACTATAGTGTTATGCGCATGTCATAATAATATAAAGGTATATACGGCCATATTATAATGTTGCATATGTGATTAAATTTTTAAGTTATATACATATTAGTTCGAGTTTGACAATTATGGAACATGTTCAATTGTTTTGATGTAAGTTCGAATTGAATTAATTGGAAAATCCTAAAAGTGTTGATTTGTAAGTTATGATTAGTAGGATATGATTGATTTGAATTGGAACTATGATGTATGTTCATAATTTTTTAAATAAATGATTTGTGGATAGTTAAGTTTGATAATGTTATAAAGGTATCGTTATTCTTTGGTGCATAAAGGGTGTTTAATGATTGTGCTAAATCATGCTATGTCCTGTAATGCATCGTAACCCTAATTCGGCGACGACTATGGGTTAGAGGTGTTACAGCTAGGAAGTGGTCAGCCCCAAATAGAAGATGAGTTAAGTTAAATACATATGGAGCAGTGTCGCTAAACGAATATTTTGCTTCCATTGGGGGAATGTTGAGAGATGCTGATGTAAATTGGCTATGTGGATTTTCTATGTTGCTAGGTAAGGACATAGTTTTTAAAATTGAAGCAAGAGCTATTTTAAAGGGTCTACGCTTCGCATGGGAAAAGGGGTTCCAATAGTTGGAGCTTGAATGTGATAATGCCCTTTTGGTGGAGACGATTTTGGCTAGTGGAGCTGATGATAGTAATTTGATGGAGTTACGCCTTATTCATCGTTTGTTACATCAGAACTGGAAGGTCTATATATGCCATATTCCGAGAACTCAAAATATAGTTGCTGACCATATGGCTAAGTCTACGGCTACAAATTTCATAGGAATCCAATTGTTTGAAGAACCTCCACGCTCAGTATGGGAGTTAGCTGAGGTGGACTATTTCGGTTCTATGAGGAATTAATGTAATTTTATAGTGTTTTCGCTTAAAGTTATTTTATCCTACCAAAAAAAATTATAAATGTTTTTCAGTTATTTTATTTGAAGATTATACAAAAGTATAAAAATATGAAAATACCCTTTATAATAATATTAATTACACTTTAAAATAATGATATTTTAATAATTTCACAATTAAGTAATATTAAGTTGACTCATAATACCAACTCGTTTAACCACTTCATATATAAAATAAAAATATGTAGAGATGATATACATCTTCAAAGTTTAGACTTTAAACCAAAAAGAAAAATTGAAATTATGGGTAAATTTAAATATAAAATATAAAAATAACTCCAACCCAAATCTCCTTATACCTTAATGGCCTAGCATGGAATTATGGCTCAAAACTTTACTTTTTAGATCCCTTAAAACCGGGTAAAGCACATGCAAAATGTTTGAAAAAAGTTAAAACCCTAATGACTATATGGCTAAAAGAAGAAAATAGAAGCAAAGGAGATATTGACAAATTAACGTACCTAGTAGGATGCCATTGCTCTAGGGATGAGAATAATTATGAAAATAAAAAGATACGAGTATGACTTTTTTAATAAATAAATAAAATCATTTAATGAATACCATACGCAATACATTTGTACCTTAATATTTTGTGAAACTTTGATGACGTTATATACTGTTGCATGCGTGTGTGTGTTTTGTTGTATTATGCATGTATGTATTATTGACAAAGATTTTATGAGGTTGTTTGTGGTAATAAAAAAGAAATGTCTCAAAATCTTTTCCATGGTGCTGGCACTTAAATGAACAAACCAGAAAGGTGGGCTATATGTCTATTATTATTAAAAAAAATTGTCGTGATAATTGAAAAATGAAGAGTATCATTTCCTTGTGAAGCTAAAACCCAATATTGAACTGATTTTGGATGAAGACATGCATTGTTTAAACTTGTACATAAAGGCAGGTGAAGACCAACATGAACCTAAGTCACTGCTGATGAGAGCAAAGACAGCAGCAAATTAAGTTCAAAAGTTTAAGCAACAATCCGTGATGTGAAAATGAAATGATACACTGATTGCGGCTTTGGATAGCCATGCATGCATATCTATATATTATAATCTAATGTGTTCTCATTATAAAAATTTCGGAAGTAAGTATTTATGGTGAGTAAAATTGCAACATAAACCCCTCCATTTTTTCATATATAATTTTTATTGGTGTTTTGCAAGTTATATTTTCATAATAAGTCCTTTCAATTTGTTTATATTTAATTATTTAACTTGCAATCTTATATGATGAGTCGCTGTAAATTTTATAACCGTTTAAAAGAAATTTTTAAGTTTTTCACTACTTTTACAAATTAAATACACTATGTTAGTGTGTCACAATATTTAAATTCAATTAACAATTTACATTTGATAATTAATAATTAAAATTTATAAGTTAAAATCTATATAAAAATAGAATTTCACGCAATCTAACTATTATATTATTTATATTTTGAAAATAATTTCAAAATATGGTTTATTTATGTTATAATAAAAGGCAATAATGGCAGTAGAATAATCGCAAAGCAATAAAAAAAGAAAAATTAAGAACACGTAGATTTTATGTAGAAAACCTCTTCGGAAAAAATCACGGGCAGATGAGGAGAAAATTCACTAATGTTGAAAACTGAATGATATAAGAGGAGTTTCGACTACATCTATTTAATGGTTAAAAAACCCTATTCTAACCAAAGTCAAATAAGAGAAATATAGTTCTATACGGACTCAACTTGTGTAGTATGGTCCGTTATTTTGTCACTATATTTATTTCTTCAACAAGTGACGGGAACCGGGTCACACAAACTCTAACAATTTAAATAATTTCAAAGTATATTATTACGTTTTAATTATTATAAGTCAAATAATAGAAATATAGTTCTATACGGATTCAACTTATGTAGTATGGTCCGTTATTTTGTCACTATATTTATTTTTTCAACAAGTGACGGAATCCGGGTCACACAAACTCTAACCATTCAAATAATTTCGAAGTATATTATTATGTTTTAATTTCATAACCATATTATTAGTAAGACATTACAAAATTATGAAAGTTTTAAAAAAATAATTAAGTATAATTTAATTAACATATACAATTAACCCATGCATCACATGGGTAAAGAAAGCTAGTATATATATTATTGGATCAATTATTATTAGAGATAAATATTAAATTCATATGTAAATTTTGACGAAATTAATAATATAATTTAATAGGTGAAGTTTAATTTGGTATAATTCTGCAAATGAAAATTTGATTTTTATTCAATAGTACAAATAAAAATTTGATTTTAATGATGGATTAATACAATTTTTTGTATACATAAAATAGTGTTATTAGTTTATGACAACTGAATTAAAATAAAATTTTATGTCTACAATTACATTAAATAAAAATTAATGTATCACATTAGACATTAAACCAAAGTTCATTTATAATTTTAGAATTTATCTTTTATTATCTATACTATTTATTAATCGCCCAACTAAGTTAATGTCACGAGTTAACTGGATATTCAAGGGTGAAGTCAAAATAATTTTTTAGGGGGACTGAATGAATTTTTAATTTTTTATAGTCTATATCTTTATAATTTTTAAATGATTAAATCAAATTTTTATAATTTTAGGGGGCTAAAGTGCAATTTTATCTTTACTAATTTAAAACTTTAAAAAAATTTAAGATGTCTAAATAGTAATTTTCCATTTTAGGGAGGCCGAGGCACCTGGCAGCCTCCCTAGACTCGCCTGTGAATACTGAACTCAATTGGGATTATTTTAAAGGTGTTTTTTTTTATATATATATTATATAAATTTAGAAAAATACATACACATAATTAAATTTAAATATCTATTTTCTCATTTAAACTAAAACCTCATCTAATTTATTTTATTAAAGTATAATCCAATTTTGGACTCATCATATTCATTTTGTTCTACTTCTAATTGAAGGCAAATCAGTGGTGTGCTAATGAGAGAAGAGGCAGCTAATTAAGTTTGAAAATTCAAGCAACAATCCGTGATAATGTAAGATACACTAATTGCGGCTCTTATATTATATTATATATTTTAAAGTTTGTAACTTGACATTAACAAATACATTGCTTCATGTCCAATTTTTCTCAACTTGGGCTTATACCACCACTAATTACTATTATCATGTGAGTTTCAAATTTTATTATAGATTTTGATCATATCTGTTTTTTGCAAAATGTTTAAAATTATCTACAGCCCCTCCCTAACCCATAAATAGGAGGATAATATGTTTTTAACGCACTCAAACTCACATCTTCCTACAGTAACAACAATGCCCATGCTAATCAAGCTAAGACCCAATCAACTGTATATAACAACATTTATAATCCCCATATAATCACAAATTCTATTTTTTATTTTAAATGTTTATTGAAAAAAATAATATATAATAAATTTTTTAACAAGCTTATTATAGGTTCTGATCATATATGTTCTTTTTGACACAATGCCCAACCCATAAATAGGAAGATAATGCGTTTCAACGCACTCGAACTCACGTTCTCTTGTATTGACAAGAATGCCTATACTAATCAAATTAAGACTCAATCGGCTAATATAATAATTTTTAATTATATATTAAGATATATATATATATATATATAGAATTAGAATGCATATATCCACTTTATTAATTTTAATATATTTAGAAATGAAATTCCATGTGTACAACTTATATCTTTAATTTTGGTCTATGATTATACATATATTACGGGAATCAATAATCATATATATTATGGGGAATTGGGGATTTATTATTATTATTATTATTATTATTATTATTATTATTGTTATTATTATTATTATTATATATAGTTTTTTAAAAGATTCTATATCTTCTTCATACAAACAAATAGATTGTTTCTGTGATTGTGTCCAAATTGTCCAAGATTTTATCAAGTTGAGTGTACCACTATTAGAATATGAGATCAATATTTTTAGCTTATAATATGAAGTTATATATGCCGATTATTTTATTCATTATTTTAAATACATTTAATGAAAAATACTATTCAATAACCATTTTTGTGTGAATGTATATACACATATACTTTATTAATCCTATGTAACTTGTATCTTAATTCAATTTCATGCAACAACATCTAATAAATTTAATACAAAAATTTATATCTACAACTTATAAAAAAAGCCTTTCCATTTTTATTATTTATTTGATTATAATTTTGTTTGAGCTTTGATTTGTTTTTTGTCGACTTTGATATTTAGAAAAGTGTTCAGACAGATGTTTGAACATGAGTGTGAATAGAACACAAGTAGTAAACAAATAAGAAAGTGAGAGAAATGGACTCACAAAAATTCAGAAATAATCTTACATTACAAAACTTTGTTCAATGAATGATTTATTCAACAATTGATCTAATAACCTATTGGTTAAGTGTAACACCCCAAACCCAGCCTAGAAGTTAGGCCCAAATCTGGCGTGTCACATTGAAGAGTTTTTCGAAAACCATGCTTTCATTAGAAACTCTTCTTAAAGAATTTAAAACTTTCTGTCATGTAAAACCTCAGATTTCGCTTGCTTATCTTCAAAACGTATTTTATTAAAAGTGATTCTTTTAATAAACCTTGTTTGTTGTGGAAGTTTGAATCAACCATTTGCAAATACCTGATGTTTTGAAAACAATGGTTATAGTTTTAAAAACCCGTGTTTAACAGACTAGGGGTTTGTAATTTAAAGAAATACCGAATTGAAAGTTAAAAGAAAAATAAAATCCCAAAAGGCCTTATTACAACAGATTATCCCGAAATAAAATAAAACTAATTTTTATTAAAGTTCAAGGGAAATATCTCCAATGTATGGCCACCACCGAGTCCTCTGTGGCTCCAAATCCTCTATCGCTGGGGATTACCTGTGAGGTTAAAGGAAAGGGGTGAGTTACAAAAACTCTGTGTATAATCCCCTTACCCTTGGTCATTGGGCTTGAACCCGTTTAGCAATATTTTGGGCCTAAGCCTCTTTTACATAATAATATATCAAATAAATCAAATGAATGTAATGCAACCCAAACCAACCTAATAATCCATCCGCTACACACTACCCGTACCAACCCATCACACCTGTGGGGATCAAGTCAACCCACCCCGCCAAACACACCAATCGCAGGCATTTAGCCATTTATAACATATTTTGAATTTGTGGACAAGCCACCAGAATCATAGAGAATCAAATTAACAAACATTTTTGTGGCAGTGCCACCAGAATCACTTCTTTTCAACATTTTCCCATCCCATGCAAAATCATGTAAATGCATCATACATAGCAAATCAATTTACAAATATAACAACAATAATTAATCCAGTAATTTATTATGATAAATCAGCCTATTATAGCACCTGTAATTCGGCCCACTAAGGCACTTTAGTAAATCGACCCATTAGGGGCATTTTGGTAAATTGGCCCATAGGGGCATTTTCGTAATTCGCCCATAAGGGCATTTTCGTAATTTCGCAACCTAAGGGTATTTCAATAATTTACCCTCCAAGGGTATTTTAGTAATTTCGCAACCCAAGGGTATTTCATAAATTTTACCCACTAAGGGTAATTCGTTTGGGGCACAAAAATTGAAACTGTCTATCTGCGTTATGTTGACTAAATTGACTATAACTCAAGTTAGGAAACTTGAAATTTAGATCCGTAAATTTTCCCTGAAACTAGACTCATGTATCTTCTTACGATTTAAGTTTTCCAGAATTTTTGGCTTAGCCATTTAGTACAGTTTATTCATTAAATTTTCCCTTGTTTCACTGTTTGATAGTTCTGCCCTCTCTTCACAAATTCTCAGATATCTCATTGTACAGAACTCAAATAATGTTTTCGTTTGCTCCAAATAAAAATAGACTCACTAAGAATTCTAAGAATATAACCCATATTCCATAATTATTCTTTTTCAATTTATAAAGATTTTTCCAAGTCGGAATAGGGGATCAAGAAATCATCCTGAACCAGTCTTACAAAAATTTAAAAATCTCAAAATATACTAATCCTTTTCTTGCTCTGTTTATTTTATAAGAAAATAGACTCAATTATATTTCAATCCATATCTCCTTCACTTTCTAATTCAATTTCCATTATTTTTGGTGATTTTTCAAAATCACGTCACTGCTACTAACCAAAACTGTTTTATTGTAAAATATGGTTACCACTTCGAACATACATACGCCCGAGTGGTCACAGATGCCGGTTTGCGGCTTTTAGTCTTTCAACTAAATCACAGAACCTTTCATGCAAACATTCAGAGAGATATGAGATTACACACCTGATTTGTATTTCCTAAAGAACCACTCTTCGTTGTCCCACAACGTGATCTCCCTCTACGGAGTCCCGATATCCAACCCCACCTTTTGACTACCGAGAACTCTTATGAACAGATTCAGCTTGTGATTTCCCGATGAGCCCTTACTGAGAACCCGACGTAAGAAAAGGCTAGAAGGGTGTGTTAGAACACCAACGAATTTGGCCTTACAAAATGCACCTACTAAATGTAGAGGATATTCTGGCAGAAGTTAAATATTTTGCTTCTTGAGATTCGACTAAAGAACAAGAAATAGAGATGAACATTGAGAACATAAAAGATATGGGATGATTTGGCCAATCTTGTTAAGTGCAACAATGGAGAAAATCAATGTGAAGAAAAGAAGAAACAAAAGGGACGAGAGAGCACAAGAAGAGAGTTGAAGTTTTGGTTTCCAAACGTTGAAGTACCAATACCCAAAATGTAAAGAAAAGAACTAAGTGTTCCTAGAGAATTTCGGCTCATAAAATCCCCAAAAGCTACGATTTTGAGCTCCCCCCTAACCAAAATGCCGAATTTGGCCTACCAAAACACTCCTTAGCCGAAACTCAATCCCCAACAACTCCCCAATTTTGGCCTCCTACAACACACTCCCCAAAATCCATTTTTGGTTGTCCCCTTCTTGCTAATAAAATTTTTTTTTAATAACCAACCCATTCCTTAATGATTGGTAACGTGGGTGGTTGCCATCTAAAGAAATTCTATTTACCCATGTGTTCTTTTTTTTTAATGATTTCTTTCCTAATGCTTGATGGAGCATTAATATAATAAGGTAATGGGTGGCACTTACAAGAGAACAAGAATTGGTGGGACGGCATGAAAGACAAATATAGGTTGATTTTTTTTTTTTTAAAAAAAACAAAGTTGGAAGACAAATATGGGGGAGATATTCGGCCACAAACCAAAATGATGGCAATTGGATTTTGTTTTTTGAATGAAACAAAACATTAAAAAAATTGGGGAGTTGGAGACATGGGTAAAGTGGCTATTCTTTAATTGGAGCATGGGACAATTTGGACGGCAAATATATGGGGTGACTTAAAGAAATTTATACGATGTTACATTAAGGCCCAATTTACCTTCACAAAAGTACCCCCAATAGATAATCCTGACTTGTTACAATCACTCACCCAAAATAACACTTACAACAATGTTTTACTCTTAAATAAAAGTCTAACACAAGAGTGCAAAATTACTAAGTAAAAGATATATAAATAACCAATCAAAAGCACTCCAATGGCACACCCATATATGCGGCACAACAACCTATTTATATGCTAAAACTTGACAACTTCTCCAAGTAATTTTGATCAAGTAAGATTTGAGATGAAATAAAATACATTCTGAGGTCATTTACTTATGGAGAAAACAATCATGGAGGCCTAAGTAAAAAAAAAAGCCAACATCCAATAACACTTAGGTTGTTTTGAAAGTGTATTTTGATTGTTGTTAAACAAGTGATAGTTTTGTTATCGTTCTTTTCAGTTTGGTGGATGTTCAATTTTTTTGCCAATTTTGTCTACTGTCACTTTGGACCATCCAGAAGCTGATTTTCTTATTGTGAGGAGTTGCTCGCAAGTACTCTATAAATGTTATGCTTAAGTTGTGACAAAATTTGTTGTCAACGTGCTGCAATGTTCTATTGATGCTGAGATTGAAGGCTTTGTCGTGTTGCTAAAGCTTGTTCTTCATCGCCAATGACAAGCTTTTGTTGTTTTTTCTCTCACCTGAATTGTATAGTCTCATTCATAGAATGAATTAATAAATTTTTTCCTTTACAATAACTATTAATTCTTAAATTAGAATAATTTTACCCTCCCACAATTTTAACTAGTATGGATCCTACCACGCTTTGCATTGGGTTAATTATTGATTATTTTTTGGGTCAAAATATAGAGTAAATATTTGAATATTAAAATATAATTGAAGTCTTTGTACGCTTTGTATATTTAAAATTTAGTCTTCATTGTTTTATTTTTAGAAATTTAGTCTATTTATTTTTAAATTTAAAAATTCAGAGTCAATTGTTAACAACATTAAATTCTTTTTTCAAATTCATTGATATGACATTTTAAAATTAAGAAGAAAAAATACTCAATAGCAATGTAACAAAAAAATGGCATTGCAATATACTTGAAAGTTACATTACCATTTTAATTAAGATAAAGTATTTGAGCTAATCAATGACATTATCAAAACTTGAGGTATCAAATTATATAAAAAAACTAAAGTATAAAGATTAAATCTTAAATTCGAGTGTAGCATATGGATCAAAATTGAAAATTGACCATTATTATATAATTTTAAATTTGAATGTACCTTAGGGACTATAAAATTTGACCATTTTGCTATTTAGTGAAAAAAAAAAGAAAAAGAGAATGATTTGTGTCAACCAAGGAAGGTCTCCTTCAATATATAGTTACTAGTATGGTTCTTATGTTTCACGTTGGGTTGATTATTTGTTTATGTAGAGTAAAAATTCAATGGGTAAACCTGGTCTAAGTCCCTAAACTCTTCATGCATCTAGAAATTAATCCCCTAGTTTTATTTTTAGGAATTTAGTCTCTCTATTTTTTGGATTTAAAATTTTAAATCTAGTTGTTACAATTGTTGAAAATATTATATTAAAATTAAAAGAAATTCACTTAGTAGCCCGGATACAAAAAAAAAATAATGTTGAGAATCATTATGTGTATTTTTTTTCCTTAAAAGTACCTATTCGAACTCATCACGATGAAATACTTCTTTTTGTTAGAATTGGGTTCCTAAGAAAATTTACTGTCAACATTTTTATTGAAATAATTAACAATATTAACTATTTAAACTAATTATAATGACATTATAATAGTAAAGGAACCAAATTATGTCAAAACTTAAAAAATATAGATCAAATCTCAAGTTTTAACATTGTATAGGGGCTAAAACTGAAGTTCGATTATTATCTTATGATGTTAAAAAGAGAAGCAAAACAAACTCAAAAGAAATGAAAAGTCACGTGTCCGTCTCTAAAGCCCTTAAAGCATTCAAATTATATATAACCAATTAACATTTTAATCGCAAAGTTGATAATATTAACTATTTGGACTAATTGATAATATTATAAAAATACATGAACTAAATTATGTTAAAAATTAAAGTATAAATATTAAATCTTAAAATGATGCATAAAAAATGGACCTAACTTAAATTTACCACTTTTCTATAATGCCAAAAAAAAAAAAAAAAAGAAGAAGAAGAAGAAGAATAATGGAGACTTGTCGACGTAGGATGGTCCTTTGGACCTTCTTTTATATATAGTTTATAGATTTTGTAGAATTCACTTTATAAAAATATCACCTAAAATCAAAGAAGTTGACCCAAAGTTCTCTTATCATTTTGGGCCTCTAAAAGGTATTCTTTGTTAGTTAAGCCTAATAAGGGTAGAGTTTTGGGCCTCAATAAATATAGTACTTGGGTTTAATTAAATTTTGATATTTATATCTATATTATTATTAAATTCCTAATTGAATTGATGTCACGAATTAACAGGATTCCAGTTCGATTAATGAAATTACTAAACTATCTTTACATATTTAAAATAAAATATATTATTATAAAGGTATTTTTATCTTTTTATATTTTACTATTATAGCGGATGCTTCATTTTGATTTTTTGTATACATTTTAAAAATGATAATTTATGTTTGGTTGATAATTTAGCATTGGCATAACTTATCATAAAACCTTATTTGATTGATAATTTTAAAAATGATCAATTATGTTTGGATCTTTAATTTTTCTTGAATTTTAATTTATCCCAAACATTAAATGTTTAAGATTTTGATAATTTAGTTTTGGTCCTTCCAAAGTTTTTTTTTTTAATTTACCTTTATTTTTATAGAATTTGTATTTTAACACCATAAATTTAGTTTCATTGTTAGTTTAAATCTCATTAACTTTATTAGGTTAATATATATATTAAATTCAATTTAATTAAATGAATATATTCTGGGTACAAGGTTAATTTGTAAAAAAAAAAAATATTTCTTCTTTGCTAATATGGATGGTGATCTTGCGAATACCATTACTAGATATCTCGATTTCACTAGAGTGGATGATTTGAGTATTTATCTGGTGACTCTTATTTTACATAAACATGTAACATCGGACACTTTTCAATTCATTGTGGATAAGGTTAGAAGGAAGCTGAGTGGTCGGCATGCAAGGAAGTTGTTCAGAGGCTACTCGTTTAAAGGGCTTAGGGGGCCTTCCCCCTCTAAAATTTCGGAAAATTATGATTTTTCCCTTAAAATTTTGAGAAAATTTTAATTAGACTCCCTCAGCTTTTTGAAAATTCTCATTCTACCTTTTAATTTTTTTAAATTTTAATTAAGCTCACTTAAAATATTTGAAAATTTTCATTAATCTCATAAAAGTTTTAATTAGACCCTCAAATTATTTTTTCAAAAAAAATCACCTTAAACTCCTAAATTTTTTAAATATTTTACTAGCCCCCCAAAATTTAGTCCTAAGATCCACTGTTGAAGCTGCTATTGACTAGTCATGTAACTTTAGTTAAGACAGTTATTAGCTATTCCCACATATTTCATGAGCACAACCCTAATTATTGTTTCTGTAATTAAGGAGTTTGAGAAACTTGCAAGAGTGTTTATATGTGGTCTAGCTTGGACGTTAGGAAACCGGATCTTGTTAGTTAGTCCCAATGTTGTCAACCTAATTGTAACGGCCTAATTTTTAGTGGCACCTTAAAAGGCAATTTCAGAATCCCATTTTCATAAATATTAAATATGAATATTTACAAGAATATTATAAAAATAAATTAAGGATTGGTCCAGTAATTTTGCCAAATTAATAGTTAATTAAGACTCAATGACTAAATTGTAAAGTTTCAATGCTGTAGATTTTTAATTGACAAAAGGCTTGAGGATTAAAATGGCAATTAGGCAAAAATCCTAAATGGCAATTGAACCATTTCTCAGTAAGAGATAGTGGAAAGTAATGGTAAAATCCACTGTGCAATTAGATTTAGTTAAATTATGTTTAAGTTAATTAAACAAAATTAATTTTTAATCTAATTATAAATAAGCTAAGATAGTGGAACGGTGTCGCCCCATTCATTTGTTTGTTTCATTTCCATCCAAAGAAAGTAGAAAATCTAGCGAAATTTCACCAACATTTGATCATGATTTGTAAGCAAATTCAAGCTCTTTTTTTTTTGTAATTTTTATAGATTTGGGGCCATGGGAGCTTGATTTAGCTAGTTTTTGAAAGTTTCCATTATTGATTTCTTGTTGAATTAGGCTTGAAATTTATAGATTTTAAGCTTAGATTATGAAAAGGACTAGATTGTGAAGTTACTTTAGCTTGTTTGTTAACTTTGTTACATTAGGGACCAAATTGAATAAATGTGAAACTTGACATAAAATCATGTTAGACATTGAAAGTTAAAGGTCCCTTATGAGAATATATGAAATTGGATAATAATCCGAAGTTAGGAATTGAAAGTTATGACTATCCCGAGTTTAGGGACTAAATTGAAGAAAATGTAAATATTAAGGATATCGAAAAATTGAGTTCATATAGATTCATATATATCATAGCATAGAATGGAAATATTTGGTATTGATTGATGATATAAAATGATTGTTTAGATTAAGGATCAATCGAAGTGGAGTTAAACGGAGAAAAGTTAAAATTTCAGATTAGCCCATGAAGTATCTACTTTATGCATTTTGAACAAGTAAATTTGATATGAACTTACCACCTTATTTTGTTTTCGTATGAATTATGTTCGAACTTATCTATATGTTAGATTTAAGTAGAATTTAGTGAAATTGGCACATATGGTTAAAATGGACCAAATTGAAAAGTCATACTAATATTGGCTATTGGGGAATAGTACAGAGTGCAAACATGAATGTTAATTGATTATAAGACTCGTAGATGTAATACATAGTCATGTATAAGGATTGTTATGAGAAATATATGAAATGATACCCGTGTGAACTTAGTAAAAGGTTGGGATACGTATCACATGTCATTAGGGTTATATACGCGTTTAATAAGAGATTTTACATGTTATTGCGAGTTTTAACATTTGTTGAAGATTCTCTAGTTATACATATCGTATGTTTAGCCCGGATGGGTAACCTCGATATAATGTTAACTTGTGTGAGCAATATTGTTATAATGTCAGCTTGTGTGAGCAACCCTGATATATTGTCAGCTTGTGTGAGCAATTTATTCTCGTGTATCCAAGTCTGTTTTACTATAGTTCCATCAGTAAATGTTCATTTGATTGGAAATGGAAGCTTAATTGTGGAATGGAAATGAAATGGTTCTTGTTGACACTTGATATGCGGATTGTTACATGATTCCATTTAAGTCTTGATATTACTTATGATTTGGGAATGTGACTGACCGCCTCCAGACATACTAACGTCCAGAGTGTAAATACTACAACTAAATATATGAAATCGAGGTGGTGTTTGCAAGTATACGGGTCAGGTTGTAATATAGTTCACAATGGAGTCGATAAGTACTTCGAAGATCGTACCCTAGGGAGGCCAGTACTAAATAAATATTAACTTAAACACCAATAGATCTAATATTAACCTAATGTAATTCCACATCAATAAATCGACTTAATTAAATTATTTAAAAAGTCGTAGAATTCTCTTCGGATTCAAATACAGTTCGATCGAGCTTTTGTTGAGCAAGTAGATGGACCAAATTGGACATATACAATTAGGCTCAAATAATTGAAATTATGTCCAGAAGCATCGTTCCGATAATTCACAATTTACTTAATCATGGAGTCAATCCACAATAAGTACCATGATTGAAAACTCCTTACTGTATACTCTTTATGAAAACAATTCATCCAGCTGCTTTGTCCAATGAACTCACCATGTGTGTGTTACCTTCATAAGATATCTTTGATTCCTTTGAATTAAATCCTTTCACTCAATACTATCATATTTATCTCATTGTCACCATTGTATCTTTTAATTGATTAATATGATCACTGTCAACTAATGACTGTGATAAATTGCTCGTTTGAGAACAAACAACCCATGGTCACGTTCCATATTTATCAATCCACACAATGCCAATGAGAGGATCTTGTTAACTCTTTAATCGAGCTATGAATTCTATTGTTGCTAGTAAAGCTATGTAATACACAAGTCATTCTGGCTATCGACTCGATCATCTTTAGAGCATAAGCCTCCACTTATATCAAAGCACAGGAGTTATGTACACATGGTCAGTGACTAACTTAAGATTTAAGTAAGTCACACCATGAACGTCAGAAGTGAATTAATTCACAAATAAATTCAGAATTAGTTCAACATGGGTCCAGTCCAATGCATCATTCTTTCAATGAGTACATCAATGTCTCTACCCGTGGAGTCAACTGCTTTGATAAATATGTTGGAATGCCTGTACCCCCATGGCGCAGCAAAAAAAAAAATAATTCCAGCGATCCAAACCATGGATCCATGTGCGAGGAACGAATCGGGGTGAAATAATAGTTTCGAAATTACCGAAACTTCAATCTGAGTAGACAGTGACGCCTTGACAATGAGAATTCTGATCTACTATCGAATCAAGCCGCAACCTTTTATGATTTCAACATCTACGTAATCCACCCAGTTTGACGATGAACGGAAGAAATCTCCAAAACTGTTTTGGAGGTTTCTTTGCTTGACGACTACTAGACCTTACAAGCAAAGTTTCAGTTTTTTTAGGGTTTTCAAAAAAAAAAAAAACTCTCACTCTCTCACCTTTTATAATTGGTATATATAATGAATAATAATTCATAAAATTTTTATTCGAACATAATAATAATAATTAAAAAATAAATAAATATAATAATGTTTTAACCGAAAATTATAATTACATTAATTATAACAAGGATTTCGGTAAACTATATTTATTTAAATTTATATACGAACCAAATTCATATATTAATAGAACTATGTTCTCATTATGTGTACAACATCCTTATACATATAATATGTTCAATATTTAATTGCCCAATTAATTTAATTCATGTGACAACCAAACACAATACCAATTATGTTTTATTTCGTTCGTTTCAACCATAGGGTGTGACCCTGTAGGTTCTTGTGACGTTAGCAGTAATACTAGAATGATTCTAATGTTACAAACAATGAGTGGCATCTAGCAATGCATCATTGCTACCTAAGTTATAAGAAGTCATGATTCGACATAACTTTTTGTAATTAACCTTTCATGCATTAATCCTTAAGTCCTTTATCTCTGGAATGGACACAAGTCATGGAATAGTCACACTTGCATAGTCCATCCCATTTTTCTTAATATCTTGAGTACAAATAAGTATGACATCTCATATCAACTTATTTGAGCATGACCATGCATTTCTAGTCTCACTCAATCAAGTGGCCTAAGATATTACTCCCATTATGTAGGAGGGACTTATCCTATATTGATCAACCATATCCGTCTACATAGATTGTGGTATATCCAACATCAGCCTTTATAGAACAACTAGTTACGGTGTACGTTTGATTGTATCAAAATATACAACTCACGATGTTGGGATAATGATGATCTCAAGTCTGAGGATCATATACATATTAATCACTATGAGTAATGTTGTGACAATTACATAATAATCCAAGAAACATACTCATAGCGGGTCAGTCCAATATGTTGTTCTCTAACACACATATTCATGCATTGATTTTGACACTCCATATCAATGACAACTCTTTATCATCAATCAACTGCATGTTAGTCTTAATGCATTATTGTTGTCCTAGTCAGCAATAATACTTGACTAAGGATCTTTTAAGAATAATCATATTATTCTCTAACATTATTATAAAACAATTTATTTGTACACACAGAAAAAAAACTGAAATAATAATGACAACGCCTTATATTAATAAACATGGTAAATCAAGTATGTTATTACAACCATATCATGATTGATCTTTGGGCATACTCTTACAAAATAAGAATAGTCATCTCCCTGATTTGAATTGTAGATGACATAATAATCCTAATATTTGAATCAAATGCTCATTTTGATTCTTTTATTGGATTACAGACTCGTTTAGATTATCTACTGAAGTAAGTTGTCTTTCTCGCAATGTAAACGTTCTTACAATGTGACTTATCATCAGTTTGAACTTAGTCAATTAATGAGCTAATATTTGCTTGTCAGAATTTTGCTATGTATGCAGAACATGAAAGACAGGAGCACAAAATATATAATAGTGAAATGTGAAATTAACTTTATTCATTTATTCATCGTTCAAATCTATAAAAAATAGTTACATTTTTACTAAAATATGGACACATTTCCCAACAATTGGAGTGGAGTCTTGTTTGCATGCCTCGCGTGACTGTGGTTTTGCTAAAAAGGTATGTCATTTAATTTTTCTTGTAAATGTTTTTTCTTGTTGTCTTTGCTAGAATGACTCATTTGGAATTTGCAAAATGAAGGTACTATTAATATTGAACAAGTGGAGTAGAACTCTTTTTCCCCTATTGCATTTGCAAATTATGGGAGTACAAGGATGAGTACATTTTCAATGACTCTCATTATAGCATTACTTAGGTTATATATACTAGTATTTCTTGGGCAAGTATAGTGCTTATTGGCCTTCATGCATGTCAACCTAAATGGGCTATGATGGATGATAAAGCCTGACATCCACCAAGAGTTGATTGGATCAAAATGAATATGGATGGTTCGATTAGCTTGAACAATGAAGAAGCAGTTGTTGGTGGAGGAGTTCATAATTCCCACGGTGATTGGTTTATCGATTTCGCGAAGAACATAGGTGTTGCATATGTTTTCCAAGCAAAAGCTCGAGCAATTATGGAATGTCTATACTTATTATAGGATAGAGGCTATCGCTGAGTGATGATTGAGACTGATAATGCTCTTTTGGTCCAATTTCTGTGCAATGCTTATGATTATTTAATGGAATGGCCAAGATTTGTCATGTGTAGCTGTTGTATAGAAGACCTTGGCAGCTTGAGTTCAATCATATAAACAAAGAACAAAATGCTTATGCGGATAGGTTGGCAAGATTCAGTAGAACTACAGTAAGGGACTTAACATATCCGAAGAGTCTCCTGATTTATTGATAGACTGCTTGTTCAAGGATCACTCTAATATTGTTGTTCTTGACTCTATATTGACTCATAATGTTGTTTAGGAACCTTTTCTACTGAAATTTTTTCATTTTGTTTAAAAGAATTAAGCAAATATAATATCTAATATAAGTTTACATTTTACATTTTACATTTTTTGAAAGGAAAATCAAATATTGCTACTAAAAAAAAAAACATTAGATAAGCAAGACATACTCGAGAAAAAGAGAACATTCTAAAATCCAAACCAACAACTATGTGTTAAAATAATCAATCATATCATAAAAATAGGGTAAAATATGCTGTTAGTCTATGTTCTTATATAGAAATTAAGATTTAATCCTTATAATTCAAAAATTATAAATTTTATCATTCTACTTTTTCAATTTAAAAATCTTAGTCTAATTATTATCATTATTAATAGTTTCTGTCAAAATTTCTCAACTTGAAAACTTGATTAAGTTATCCTTATATGACAAGTCATATGATTACCACAAAAAAAATATGATAAGTTGACAAATTTTGACAGAAACAATCAACAACAATAATGATCAAACTATGGTTTTTAAACTGAAAAAGTAGAAGGATTGAATTTTTAACTTTTAAAGTATAGAGACTAAATCTCGAATTCTATACAAGTAATGAGACTAACAACATATTTTAACCTAAAAATAATGGCATAATGACAAATTTAACCCTCAACATTTGGATATTTTTCAATTTGGTCATTATTCTTTTTTTTTTAGTTAAATTTGGCGATTGGCCTTTCAAAAAGAATCAAATCACTTTTTTTTATGGAAAATGTTGACTAAAATATTAATATTTTAATGATGTTAGTTTGGGAACTTGCATTACAATTTACGTGTATTTCATACTAATATGTTACTATTTGTCTTATATACATGTCAAAAAATAATTTAAAATTATAAAATAATCAAAAATGAAAATAAATTCAAAATTCATAAAAATATATAAAAAAGTTATCATGAAGCAAACAATTGGATGCTTTTTTTAAAATTGATGGTCAAATTCGACTCTTTTTAAAGTTTGAGGGCTAAATTTAGCTTAAAAAAACAATATGGGCCAAAACGACGTTAAAAGCATAATCTGTGATTATGCCAAAAATAATTTATGTTTCTAATTATATTCGTCTGTTTTACCTTCCCACGTTTCTTTGTCTGTTCGTCTTTCCCACTTTCTCTTCTCTTTGGAAGTTTGTAAAGCACAAAGCAGCCAAAGAGAGAGATTTAAGGGAAGCAAAAAAGACGAAATCTCGAAAATACCCGAACAGTGGGAGCGATTCTCGCTTCGTCTTCCTCGAAACTATACATTTAAGGTACTTCCATTTCCATAATTATGTCTCTTGAGTTCTCCAGATCTGATTTTCATTGGTTTTCTTTTTTTTTTTTAGTTTTTTTGAGTTCCATTTTCGATCTCTTCTAAATGGTGGATTTCTGGGGTTCTGAGTTCTAATTTATCTAAAATTACCCCATCTTTGTTTGCCTTGTTGCAAGTTGGTTAAGTTAGGGTTTAGGTTTGAGTTTTAGTTAGGGTTTAGATTGTTTATTGATAAAATGTGAAGAAGAGAATTGTTTTTTTTTTTCCCTTATATTGGTCTCGAATCTGGGTTCTGTTTGAATGTGAGGCATGTGGTGCATCGTTACATTTCATATTATTTTTGAAGTTTTAATATTGATTGAGCATTTGAGCTCTGTTTTATGTTTTTCAGGGCATTTTTGGGTATGGGTATATCAGAAATTTTAAACTTACGCATTACTTTTCTTAGCTGTTCTTTGGTTAATGTTGTTCTGATTTTATTTTGTACTGTTTGGTTTGGTTTAGAAGTTACTTTTTGCTATATTTTTGCTTCCTTATGCTAGCTATATCTTGATATTTGCCGTTCGGTTTCCTAGTAGTAAAAAAAATGCAAAAGTGGTACAAAGCAAAAATAATGATTGATTAAAAATGGAAATATTTTTACTACAATGCAAGATTAACTCATGGTTTTGGTCCTCCTGGAAATTTACCTTCTAAGTTTGTCATCATGGTTGTTTTATATTAGTTTCTTATTTGTGCCTTTTGCAACTTTGGGGCTTGCAGATTTTAGTTGGTGGCTTTTCTTGCTATGGCTTCCACTGCAACTGCCTCTTCTGCTGGTCCCCGTTATGCTGCACCAGACCCCACTTTACCCAAACCATGGAAAGGCCTAGTTGATGGTAAAACTGGTTATCTATACTTTTGGAATCCTGTAACAAATGTCACGCAGTATGAGAGGCCTACAAGTGCAGATTCTGTCCCGAAACCTTCTGTTGCACCTATAAGTTCTTCAGTTCAAGTTCAACAATCTTCTGAAGGACGTTGTGGTTATAGTCCTGGCAAAGAAAATGATCGGGATGGAAGAGGAAGTGAAGCCAAACTTGAGCCAGTATCAAGGACTGACCAGGTAATTTGATTTACTTTCTGTCCTCTTTTAAATCGGGCACTTGATTTATCTGGTTTTTCCTGTCCATCTTAGGTGAAACCGAAAATTAGTACATTTTCTTTAACATGTTAAGTGCTGAAGTATGGTCCTTGTCATTCTGGTAGCTAAACTGTTAAAATTTTGTCACTTTTGATTTGAGACTTGGATATGTGTTCCTGTCCAAGATACTTTTTAACTTTTTATATCTGATTATCGAAATTCTTAAAAGCTCGGGGTTTTTCAAAATTACATAACTTCAAGCATCTGAAGTGGGAATATATGATACATGTATATGGTTGTTCTCCTATCCTAGGTTTTTAATGTTCTTAACTTTTCATAGAATGCTAGAAGTGGACCAGTTCATTCCCATAATACGCCTAATGTGACTTCCAGCTCTGTGTCGGGAGTATCTTCTGCTAGAGGACATGGATCAGTGACTGGGGGAAGTAATTTGTCTGGTGATGCTTATCGCCGTCAGCATGAGATAACAGTAACTGTGAGTATCTAGTTGATGATTACAATTTACAAATAGTTTATAAATCATCTCATTTTTATGTTCTTTCAGTCTCTTTCTTCTGAAAACCTCATTGTGCTTGGGGCATTACTATCCCTTGTGACGCAAATTGTTTTTCTTATTTCTTGTCAGGGAGATGAGGTGCCCCCACCTTTTTCATCATTTGAATCTACTGGATTTCCTTCTGAGTTACTTAGAGAGGTCAACTATTCTGCTTATCCTTTAACTTTTGGTCTTTATAACATTGGTGGACTTGAAAGTTGAATCTTGTAAGTTACGAGCAATGCAAGTTGATTGTTTCTCGTGCAAAGTTCTTAGATTGTTGGAGGTCCAAATGTTGAGCATCAGACTCATGCTAATTCTTTTGCCATCTTTACTTTTTTGTCGCAGTTGCGATATTTGCTCCTCAGAGGAGCTAATATCGTACGCTGTGGTGCCCTCTGTGGGGGGCCATGCTTATCATTTGGAGTGCCCTTATTTGGTGGACAAATTTTTGGGAAGGGCTTTCTGAATGACCTAAGTTCGTGGCCAGGGCTGCCGTAGATGATACTTCAGTCTCCCACTTGGTCTAAAAGGAAGAAGAGGCTTCCTCCTGTTCCAGCTTGCATCAGCAAGCGTTGGCCGCTTGCATGTGGGGGATGATGCTACTTCTGACATAAGCCACTGCACTATAACTTCTAAAGAAAACCATAAGTCTTGAGGTCATTACTTCTGCTCACAGAAGTTGCTGGATTTTTTTTCCCTTTATTTTATTTTCTTTTAACAGGTACACAATGCTGGGTTTTCTGCTCCAACTCCAATTCAGGCTCAATCATGGCCAATTGCATTGCAAGGTAGAGACATAGTGGCCATTGCAAAAACCGGTTCTGGGAAAACATTGGGTTACCTAGTACCTGGGTTTATGCATATCAAGCGGTGCCGTAATGATTCTCAAATGGGTCCAACTGTGTTAGTATTATCACCAACAAGGGAGCTGGCTACTCAGATACAAGATGAAGCTCAGAAGTTTGGTGGTTCATCAAGAATTACGTGCACAGTATGTCACACTCTTTGAGACTGGATCACAAAATCAATTTGTTCATTTCTTTTGTAATTTCTTTATTATCTTCTAGTTTCTCCAATAAGGTTTATATTTCTTTCTGGTATACTTCAGTTATATTTCAACATATAAGTCTTTTCAAAGCTGAAGATGGTATCATGATTTTACTAATGTGGGTTATTGTATGTTTCCATGCAGTGTCTGTATGGGGGAGCACCAAAAGGTCCTCAGTTGAGAGAAATTGAGAGAGGAGTAGATATTGTGGTTGCCACTCCTGGCCGGTTAAATGATATTCTAGAGATGAGGAGAGTCAGCCTCCAGCAAGTTTCTTACCTTGTGTTAGATGAGGCTGATCGCATGTTAGATATGGGTTTTGAACCTCAGATTAGGAAGATTGTGAAAGAGGTGCCTACTCGTAGGCAGACTCTCATGTACACAGCGACATGGCCAAGGGAAGTTCGGAAAATTGCAGCAGATCTACTGGTAAATCCTGTTCAGGTCAACATTGGCAATATCGACGAGCTTGTGGCAAACAAGTCTATTAAACAGGTTTGGATTTCATTGCTGCTAATCCTTATTTAATTTAAATAAGATTTGTGAATCTGAAAGTTCTTTAGGAGTTTTAAATTTTATTAATGAGTGGTAGCCTTTATTTGTACTCAGAAATTTATCATTCTGTGTCCTGCAGAATGTCGAAGTATTAGCACCAATGGTAAAACACAGAAGACTTGAGCAGATTCTGCGCTCTCAAGAACCAGGATCCAAGATTATAGTCTTTTGTTCAACCAAGAAGATGTGTGATCAACTTGCTCGCAACCTCAGTCAGTTTGGAGCTGCTTCTATCCATGGTGACAAATCTCAGGCTGACAGGGACTATGTGCTTGGTCAGTTTCGCTCTGGGAGGTCGCCAGTGCTTGTTGCTACTGATGTTGCTGCTCGGGGCCTAGACATTAAGGACATCAGGTAGGGGTTGGGATTTCTGATGCATGGTTCCATGGCATTTTACTTTATAGCTCAAAGGAGCCACAAATGATAAATTCAGGAAACTCTTGGTCTTTAAAGTTTAGTAACTTTATTGCTTCTGCTGTGTTGAGTGTATCATGATAATGATTTTCATTTATTAATATCTTTCACAGGGTGGTAATCAACTATGACTTCCCTACCGGAGTTGAGGATTATGTTCATAGGATTGGAAGGACTGGAAGGGCAGGTGCAACTGGATTGGCATTTACATTCTTTGGTGATCAGGATTCGAAGCATGCTTCAGATCTCATCAAAGTTTTAGAAGGAGCAAACCAGCAGGTGCCTGCAGAACTTCGTGAAATGGCTTCACGTGGTGGTGGGATGGGAAGGCCTAGACGATGGGCTCCTAGTTCTGGTGGCTATGATGGTGAACGTGGCGGACGCACTGATTCAGGGTATGGTGGTAGGGATGGTGGAAGAGGTGGTCGAGGAATTTCTACATCCTCGAGCTGGCATGAGAAACGTGGTGGATGTGGATATGGTCACGAGTCTTCTGACAGGTCTGTTGGTGGTCTTGTTTCTCTCTATTGTTTTTGAATTTTAGTAATTCTAATGTTCTATACTTGCTGCTGAATTTATATGATTTTCTCACCCCCTTGTTATGTAAGAACAGGAATGATCGTGGTTTCCGTGATAGTTATGATACGGGACGCAGTCGTAGTCGTAGTCGTAGTCCTGACAGGTTTAATAGTGCTTCTGGACGTGATCATTCCCCAGTGCTCAGCTTCCACGAGCTGATGATGAAACGTAATCAGCAGTAGCAGGGAAGCTCTGGATATGCTGATGGGGCCTCGTACATGGTTTGAGGGACGAGTAGGAAGGCAATGATATCTCCAGGTGATAACTAATCTCTTTTGACCTCGGAATTGAGGGATTTTGGTAGTTATATAAAGACTTAAGATGCTTTCTTCCGGCACGGTTTTTGTTCGTGTTACATACATGTGTAGGGCGGTGTGCAGTGGCAAGGCAAAGTGAATTTTTTTGGTATTTTGATTTGATTTCTAAAACTTTTAGAAGATGAGAAATCAGTCAAAGTTGAAATGCAAAAAGTAAATGAGGAGAAGAACCTCTTTTTTTTTTTTTTTGATGTTTTGGATTTTGTTGTGTGGTTCAATGTGTTCAGGATAGTTATAACTATGCGCTGTAAAGTTTAAAGGCTAATTTCATTCAAGTGCTTTGCCAGCTTGCTTTCTTATTGGGGGTGAGGGTGATTTGGTAATATACCTTCAAAGGGTGAGATCGAACGGTATTGATATAAATGGAAATTTGAATGAAAATATGATACATTGACGTGTTTGAAAAATGCAAGAGGATTATGATATGAATTATGTATATTCATTATTATTAGTAGGTTTTAATGTTACATTTTTTGCATTTAATTTTTTATTAGATTTTTAAACATTTTGTTTTTAATTATTGTAATTAATATAAATTAATATTTTTTATTTGAATTGTTGAAAATGATTAAAATATCTTAGTTTAAATATTATTATAAAAAATTTAGAAACATATCCAATATATAATTAATGTAAGATAACATAATAACTAATTGAAGTAATTAACAATAAATTATTTTTAATTTATAAAATTTATAAAAGAAAATTGATATATTGAGAATTAAATTCTTTATTATTCAATTTTTTTAAACAATGTCAATCAATAAATTGTTCACAATAATTTGTAGATAAAATTAATATAAATATAATATATGAAATAAATGGTATCGTTTATAAAATCTACATATGAAATATATAGTCATTAAAATTTACTATTCAAAACAAAAATATATTTCTTTTTTTTTCTTTTTGGTTAATAGAAATACAATAATTTAAATATGAAATTTGATTTTTTATTTGTTTTATAAATTAATTTTGTAATAGCTTTTTTAACATAATCATAATTCTTATTTATAAGTATGATAAATTTTGGTATCAAGTAATGTTTTAACCAATTATTTTAGTAAAATTAAAACTCTTAATATAAATAATAAAAATATTTAAAATTACATTCAGTAATATAATGAACAACAAAAGCTATATAAGACAATTCAAAAGGTGTTTCAAACACATACTTTTATATATGTTGGCTTCTAATATCACATACAATGAATGTAATTTTACGTGTTTAATTATTAATTAATTTTTTATATAATGTGTTTATAATTAATGTAATATGTGTAAAATAATATTCGTTAAACATAATTAAAATATAATATTTATTTAACAACTTAAATATTATAAAAATAAAAATTTTCAAATCATTTTTATCATATTCGATGGACAATATATTTTTTACTTCATATAATTAGTACAAAAGAACAACATTCAAAATAATAAATAACATATATAAATTTTTTTATCACTCAAATATACTGTTAATAAAAATTCCAAATAATTATTAAAGCATTTGTACAAACTATAGAAGTTCAATATGCTATCATGTTAAGAAATTGTATATATATATATATATATATATATATATATAGTTTATTTTTGACATAAACTCAATCAACGATATTATCAATATACACAAACAATGTGGGTGAAATAATGTGTAACATATATCATTGAAATATGTAAAAGTATTAGATTAAAGTTTTGGCTGAAGTGATAAAGGAAAGTTTTTATTAACATTGATGGCATGGGTTCAAATATTAACATTTTTACTTATTTTTATTATTTTTAAAGCCTAAAGGGGGTATATATGGCCCTGAACTTTGCCAAAAATGGGGTTAGAAGAATCGAGTTTGTAAAAATTGAGAGTGGACACGTCCTGATTTATAAGGTTATCTTTGTGCGTTTGTAAATAAACCGATGGTTTGAAACAAATATCGAAATTAGGGTCATAACTAATTGATTAAAGTATTAAAATAATATAATCAAGTTTTATTATATTAATCTAAAACGAAAATTGATTACAAGGTTTAATTTAAAAATAGTGTGTTTTAATTGAGTTAGAACCTAATTGGAAAAGGAGAAAAATGGGAGTGACCAAAAAGGCAACTTGCCCAATTATCATTATTTGAATTATAAATAAATGAGTTTCTAGTTTGAAGGTTAAGTGTTAGTGAATTAACATTTGAATCCCAAGTTCAAATCCCTTCCTTCGCATCAGTTTTATTTTGTGCAATTTTGCTACAAACCCTAGCAAGTGTCACGCCTTGTTTTAGGAATAAATGTTGTAAGAGTTAAACAAGAATGAGTATCTGGCCTAGTGGTTAAGTAGTGTAACCATCCCTAGAGACTCAAGTTTGAATTCAATACCTCCTGTTTTTTTTCCTTTTATTTTTAGCAACCTAAGATAAAAACCATAACTAATATATATATATTGTCAGGAATAAAAATTAGACAAGAAATAGGTTTCATGTAACAACCCGTTTTTGGTCAAATTTGAATAGTAGTTTTGAGACCACAAATTTGAGGTCAAAATATTTATTTTATTATTATTTTAAGGTTTACAGTATGAATATATGATTGTGTGAAAGTTTAGTTTAGAAATTTTATCATTTGATTGGTCAATTTGATAAAAAGGACTAAATCGCATAAAGTGAAAAAGTGATATTCTAATAGTTAAAGGTATTAAATAGCTATGAAATATTAAAGTGGAGGTCCTTATGTTGTAAATAGACCATTTGAATAATAAGTGGACATAGATGGACATCATTTGAATGATATTAATGAATTATCATTAAGGTTAAAATAGTAATTAGTATAATAAACTTAAAATAAAAAAAAATCAAATTTGATGTCATCTTTTCATTTCCGTGAATTGAAGAGAAGAAAGGCAAAAATTTTATGGTTTCATTCGGCATTTTCATTTCTATCAATTAAGGTACGGTTTTTGTCACGTTTTTAATGATTTCTATGTTTTTGAGATCGTTGCAACTAGGTCTAGCAAGCCCAGGGACTAATTTGCAAAACTGTTAAAGATTTTGAATGATTCCATTGATGAATACATGTGTATTTTGAAGTTTCTTGATAGATTATGAATTCTTGTTGATAGATATACAAGTTTTGTTAAGTGATTTTTAGTGAAAATGCAAAATAGGGATTGAATTGAGAAATGTGTAAATTTAGTGGTTAAAATGTGAAATAAATGAAAAATATGGGCTGGTAGGGGTATAATGGTAATTGGGCTAAGCATGGGTATTTTGATAATTTCATTAATTTGTGATTTTGTGTATTAAGGATTAAATTGTAAAAATGTGAAAGTTTAGGGGCTAATGTGTAAATTAGCTCAAATGTATATTTTGGATTGAATTGAATAAATAGATGATTAAATAAGTCAATTTTGAATATATTTAGATCAAGAAAGGAGAAATACAGACTTAGATCGGGGAAAGAATAAAGTTACGGAATAGTTGACTCGATTCACTGTTTTAACATCCGAGATAAGTTCGTATGTAATAAGGATTGTTACAATTATGCTTTAAATGCTTTGATATTGCATAAATTGTGTATATGAGATTGTAGTAATGTTTGATGACGATTCAGCTATATATATGGCACTTAGTGTGCGATTTGGAATAGCTTCGGCTATATATGGCACTTAGTGTGCGAGATCGAGATAGCTTCAGCTATGTAAGGCACTTAGTGTGCGAGATTATAATAGCTTCGACTACATATTGGCACTTAGTGTGCGAGATATCTAGTATTCGACAGTATTCCGAAAAGGTATGAGTTCATTACGAATTTGTACATGTATGTACATGTAAAGTATGAGATTCAAATAGAAGAAATTATGAATTTGCATATAAGCTTATGATTAAGCATATGGAAAGTTTGTTGTTATCATAAATTATATGTTAAACAGTTCAAATTGATGATTTGTGTATTATGATTTCTTGAGTATATTTCGTACGAATTTACTAAGCTATAAAGCTTACTTGGTTTATTTTTCCCATGTTTTTATAGAGATTTCAAAGCAAGCTCGGATTCGGGGATCGTTGGAGATTACATCACACTATCCAACCATCACTTTGGTACTTTTGAACTTTTGGTTTGGTCATATGGCATGCATAGGAACTTTGAGTTATGTTGATTATGTTTTGGTAATGGTGTTGGCCAAATGATTTGACATTGTTAATGTTTATATCTTGGTTTGTATATATAGCCATGGGTGATGGCTTAATATTGGTATATTTGGTATGTTTGAATCATGTGCATATATATATATGCTTATGTCTTGTGTTTATTAGGTTGGTTGTGATGATTGATGGTAATACGGATTATGAGTGTTAAATGGATGATTTGTGAATATTGGTATGCTTGTGAAATTAGGCCAAATAATATACATTTGGGTTTGGTCATCTTTGATGTTTGAAGTAGATGATATGGGATATGATTTAGATGATAAATTGGAATACTGTGTTTTGTATATTGATGGTGTTGAATGGTTTAAATGATATTTGGTTGAAGTGATTTTAATGTCTATTATGCTTGGTGTTGGTGTCATTGAATTGTAGTGTAAGTGTGCACAAAATAAGGTGGCAAAATGGTTTTGTAAATAGCCTATTTTTGTCCACACGGGCAGAGACACAGGTGTGTGTGACATATGGTCATGTTACACGGTCGTGTGTCCGCTAGTGTTAAAATTTAAATGAAGTCAGTATGCTCCACACGGTCTCACATACGGACGTGTGATTGGCCGTGTGGCACAATTCAGTATGCCCCCTAATTTGCACATGGCTTAGCACATGGGTGTGTGACATGGCCGTGTTGCATAAGTCAGTATACCCTACTGGTTTGGCACGGCCTAGCACATGGCCTGGAACACGGGCGTGTGTGGCCACTTCGAAGGGCACACGGCTTAGACACACGGGCGTGTGGTTGGCCGTGTGACCCAAGTCAGTAAGCTCACTTGTTTGGACATGGGGTAGGGCACGGGATGGGACACGGCCATGTACTCCCAATTCGAATGTCCACACGGCCTGTGACACGGGTGTGTCTGGTGGCCGTGTGAGACACACGGCCTGACCATACGGGCGTGTGTTCTCTGTTTTGAGAAAAAAATATTAAGTGTTGAAAAATTTCTCGAGTTTTCGGTTTAGTCCCGAACCACCCCTAATGCATGTTTAGGGCCTCGTAGGCTCGTTTAAGGGACACTATAATTGATTGTGATTGAATTGTATTTGAATTGATAAATTGTGTATGAAATGTATGTTTAAAATTGTTGTAAGTCTGGTAATGCTCCGTAATCCTATTCTGACGGTGAATACGGGTGAGGGGTGTTACACTTCAAGCCTCATGATTAAGAGTTAGCTTTCCTATTTTATGATCCTTAAGTTCAAACCAATCTTTCCTATTTTATTTTGGGAATTCGGTAAGTCTCCAAAAAGAAAGCAATATGTACAATTAAGTGTTTAAATTAAACAAGAAATGAGCTGTAGGCTCAATGGTTAAAATGCTAAAGCCTCTTTAGATCCAAGTTCAAGCCCCCTCCCATTTTTATTTCATAATTTTGCCAAAAAAAGCCCCAAAATATATCTATATGATTAAACATAAAAAAGAAATAAGGATTGTTAGTTTTCCTTGAAGCCAAGGTTCAATTTGCTTCCTCCTCCCCTTCATTTTAAATTCAATTTTGGCAAATCTTGGGAAACTTGTAGGTGACGCCCCTAAGGTGAACCCTAGGAATTTAACCAATTCACAACTTGCCCCTTCTCAAAATTCCAATAGAATTTAAATTCCACCATTTTTTTCTCTTCTATTCCTAATTAGATATTCATATTGCCCCTTTTCAAATCCTAATAGAATTTGCTCTCCATCTTTCTATTTATTTTCTTTCCCTTTTCTTTACATCATATTTTCATTCTAATTGTTGATAATCATTTTGATTTCCCGAATCAAATCATCCTCCATTCAATAATTTTTTCTATCGGTTTCGTAACTACCATCAGTAAAATCTCGATCCTTGTCAAGAAACGGTAAGTGCATTTTGTTTCAAAGTTTAGACCTCGAAATTTTTGTAGTATTTCTACCTAATACTAATCCTTCATTCAAATTAATCAATCTTTTATGATTATTGTCGAAACCTTCAATAATCTCGAAATCAATTGTTAACTCATGTATAAATATCGTTTGAAGGACCTGATTTAGGTGAATCAGATCATAATCGGGCGTGAGGAATGTCGATCGGTCTTTTGATAAAATGTGTGTATTCTTTTACAAATGAATTGGGGTAAACCGTGTGTAGGATTAGGGCCACACGGTCTCCCACACAGGTGTGTAGACCACACGGCCATGTGCTACTGTCATGTTAGGGTACTTCAAATCTCACACGGCCAAGAACCTTCCACACAGCTTGCCACACAGTCATGCCTCTTTTGTATGTTGATTTTAATGTTTACTACACGACCATAGTCTGTTACCGGCTTGGCCACACGGCTGTGTGACCCCTATTTTATGGTTTTGCCCAAATTTTTTTGAATTGTTCAGTTTAGTCCTCGTATAATCCCCAAACTATTTTTAGAGATTTTATTCACTCGATTGAGTCCTTGATTTATGAACATGCTAGAATCTGTGAGTTGATGATTGAATTGCTACTATATATTGATGATATGTGAATGTTGCATGTCTATTATCACTGTCTTTTTGATGAATTGATACTGTTATTCTTACCAATATATTACTGATTGCATATCTACTGCTATTTTTTAACCAAATACATGATAAGCATGTTTACTGTTTCTGTTTTATACTGTTACTAGCATGTCATACTGCATTGCATGGAGTAGGACGATTGAAAGGAGGAAGTACTGGCAATTTAATAATCTGCAACACTGGTGGTTCATCCATAAATTTTACTACTGGTAGTTCATTTGCAAATATTGGTGGTTTATCCACAAACTGGAGTATTCGAGTTAAAAGAGTTCCCCAGAACTCTTACTGTGGAGTGTAGTGGTGGGGTAGGACCCTTTCCTGTTAAACTGAAACTGCATTGCATGTATCAACATGAACATACAAAACTATGAATTCTGAGATGATATTGTGTTGGATTGATCTAAAATAACGATAATCTGAATTGTTATTCGATAGTGATTATTTTATGCCTTATTATTCAGTATGTTTTATATGTTGTTTGCACTGAATTTTTTATGATTGAACTCACAATGATCTTTATAGCTTACTCCCCTTTTATTTCCATATTTACAGATAATCCACCAAGTTAGGATGCAGGCACGACATCTGGAGGGTATTGGCTCAAAATTGTTTTATTTTACATAAAAAGTATTTTAGAGTATTATTATTTGAAATTTTTTGTTATTCAAAGACTGTATTGTTTTACTATTGAACTGTGACATAGAATTTAGGTTATGGGTTTGATTTGTATGCATGACATTTAATTTAAAAATAGGATGTTGAATTCAGTTTTTAAACTGAATTTATCATTATGCTTAGAATTCAGTTTTAATTAAAAATAGGAATTAAAATCACTTTTTTGCTGCTAAAACATAGATAAATTCTGAAATAAACAAATAAATTGGAAATTAACTGATTTTCGAAATAGTTACTGTTTCAAGAAAAATGTTAAACTTAACCGATTTTTGTTAACTTGTGAGATTTTCTGAAAATAGGCTAAGTTTTCTTCTAATATAAATGAATGTATTTAAATAACTACTTTATAAACTTCGATAGCTTATTGGGCCATTTCGGTGGCCAATGTAATCTCTCAAATTCAGGCCTGACTTTAGGCTGGGTGAGGGACGTTATAAGAAAAAAAAATTAATTAAGCCTCTCCGTGAAAGATACATTCAATTATGCCCTTTGACCAATGTTTTTTTGTCTTTGACCATTACAGTGTTGACTTGACCGTTAATGACATTGACATGGCACTCCATGTCAACAACAATTCTTTTAAAATTCCTTTAAATAAAAAAAAACATTAAAGGAGATATATATTTTTATTTTTATTACTAGAATGAACCCGGGCAACCATTTGTCCACGTTCATTAATTTCAAAACTTAAAATTTTAAAATTTTAAAAAATATATTTTAAAAAAGTTAAATTTTTTAATTTTAAAAAGTATTAAATAAAATTTAAAAAGTTTAGAAAAATAAAATAAATAAAAACAATATAAAAATTAAATTCGTAATGAATATGGACATATGGTTGTTCAGATTCAATGAAAATTTAGGGTGAGTTTAGATGGGCGATTGAGTGGAGTGCAGTGCGATGCGTTTAGCTTACTTTTCATCTCACGCTACAGTATCGCTACAGTATCTAATCTCACTGCCACCGCTGTTTTTACACT
The DNA here is from genome assembly GCA_005393395.2 of Gossypium australe. NCBI lineage: Eukaryota > Viridiplantae > Streptophyta > Magnoliopsida > Malvales > Malvaceae > Gossypium > Gossypium australe. The sequence goes on along the minus strand of CM016620.1, from coordinate 2,646,033 downwards.
AACCGCAGGTAAACGCACCGCCCATCCAACCCCACCCTTAACTTCCTTACAACACCTAAGAAATGAATCAAGACACTTAACTTCCTCTTCATCAATTCATCTAAGGCCCACCCCTCTCAAACTACCCACCATACCTTTAATACAATGGCTCTCCTCCCTAGTCAAGGGTGAACCACCACCGCCACACCACCACCTCCATCTCCTCCTTCTTGTTGATTTTACCTATCAACAAAGTTGATGTTGAGTTGACTCGCGATACCAATTTAGTCACACACTTAAATAATAGTAACTATAGATAATCATATTATATTATGTTATATAAATATATTATTTATTAAATTTTATATATGAATATACATAACCTATTATATAAATATTTAAATTTTTTATTTAAAATTAAATTAATATATATTTTTTATTTCATTGCCAGCCGTTTACTTCTTTGGAGAGCACTTGTGAAAGGATTAATCACTTCTATTAGCGGTGGACACATTGATTTCGACAAAAAAAAGTAATATAATTTTTATTTTTATTTTTTTGTTGATGGAAACATAATAATTTAAATATAAACTAATTCAATTTAAAATTTAAAATTTTTTATTTAGTATTAAATAAACACATTTAATACGGTTAAAGTACTTGTGAGGTCCCTATAATATAGGGACTGGATCAAATTTGTCCCTCTATTATTAAATAGATCAATTTAGTCCTTATATTATTAAAAAGAATCAAATAAGATCAAACTGTAACAAAGTTAACATTTACTATATAAAAAATGTCCCGAAAATATATTTTTTAATTGTAGTTCAACTGTAAACAAAAGATTTCATTTATAAAACCATAAAAAATTTAAAAATATTAATTCTGTTAAATAATAAATGATATTTTTTAAACAATAATTATTAACTCTATTCCACTTTGGCCTTATTTGATTCTTTTTAATAATACATGGATTAAATTAATCATTTAATAATATAGGGACTAATTTGATCAATTCCCGATAACGGAAAGGCTTCTCAATTCCCGATAACGGAAAGGCTTCTCAAGTACATTCACCCATTTAATACCAACAAGTGGTCAGAATCAGTGGAAGTGAATTTTTTTCCTAGGCGTTTGGACTAAGTTTGAATATTGAAGTTGACATTATTGGGTGGGCTTTATATGAATACCACCCTTAGCTCGAACAAAACTATATCCAGACCGTAAAATAGATAAAAACACTTGTGGTTTTACAAAAAAGAAAAACTCATTTAGTAAAAGTCTTTTAGTTGAATCAGAAGTTATAGGTAGTATGATAAATATGTTGGAAAAAATAGATTTTTTGAAACTTTGAGGCATATTCTTGATTAGTAAATGTGAAGATTTGAATCATAAAATTATGGTTTTATATTCTACTCCATGAGTCATTTACAACTGTATATCATATGCTCAAAATGGTTGAGTGATGAATGAGAAATTGATACTCAAAGTAAGCCACTTGTGAATTATATTTATGAAAATGGAAATCTTAGTCCCACATTGGTTAGATATCATGTGTGGAATATGTTTATATATATGAACCAACTTAATAGTTATTGAATGATTAAGCTAATGTTCTCCCTCGTGTGTTGGGGGGTGCAAATCCAAACTCGTCGAGCTTGAGGGCGCACCCGCATTGCACAATGTGGGCTAAGTGAAATGATTGGACCGTTGGTCCCTTGTACGCGTTTGGATTTTTAATGGCTCAATTAGTAGAAAGTTCTTTCATTTTGAATTTTGTTTAAAACTGAAATAATTTGCAGGAAAAAGAGATACTGAATTTTTCTATATTTTTCCTGCAAACATTTTGAGATATTTTCCCTACATATTTCAAACCTGTTTTAGGTGATAGAAGAAAGTTAGGCTATAGTTCGTTGACATTACAACACGCCATTAGATTTTTAATGGCTCCATTAGAAAAAAGTTCTTTCATTTTGAATTTTGTTTAAAATTGAAATAATCTGCAGGAAAAAGACATACCAAATTTTTCTCTATTTTTCCTGCAAAATTTCGAGATATTTTCCCTACATATTTCAAATTTGTTTTAGGTGATAGAAGAAAGTTAGGCTACAGTTCGTTGATCACTGTAGCCGTGCTCATCTCATTGTTGTATCCTAGGAGACAGTCGACCAACATTTCTCCAGCACCAAAGGAGCGGCCGAATCTGTCTTCAAGAAACTGTGAAAACATGCTTCAACTACCAGTCGGATTTCTGCCTACCTACGAGTACAAAATTTTAATCTAGTTTTATTTCCAATTTTTTTCCAAGTATATATATATATATATCTATATTGTTTTGATTCGATATTATGATTTAAATTGCTCTTATGATTTAAATAAATATTTTATATTATTGTTAATTTCACTAACGTAATTGCAACAAAATATTCTTATGAAATAAATTTATTTTGTAACGCCCCAAAATTTATATTTTTAGTTCTGTTAAAATGTGACACAAGTGTGTATTTGATTCAGTGGTTTTGTGTTCTGGGTATGTGTGGGAGGTCCCAAGTTCAAGCCTTGTATTTGGCAAATTTTGGTATTTTTCTGATATAAGCCCTATCCCTGTTCAGTGGGCTTATAATAAATTATTTATAAAATCATATCAGAATAGGCCCGTTGGTCTGGTGGTTAAGATGTGTGTTGGTGTGTTGGGGGTTTGGAGTTTGAGTCCCCGTACAGGTGTGGGAGTATATTTTTTCTCGTTTGACCGAGAGAGTTTCGTCAAACAGGAATTCTGTGTAGTGGGTTAGTGGGAGAGCGAAATAAGGAAGATGTGGGTATATCTAGGATTCATTTTCTTTTTTCTTGAATATTTTTCCCTCTTTTCTCTCTCTGCTGAAAATCCACAATCTCTCTGACGTTCTTTTTACTTTTCATTTTTTTCATAATTTTCGCATTTGATATTCGTAGATTTCGTTTTTCGGTTTGGTAAGAATTGGGCGATTGACAACGTGTGGGTTTTCCTTAATTTTGGGCAATCTTTGAGATAGCCGATAAATGATAGTAATCGACGAATTCTTTGGTATAGAAGAAGGAAGTGGTGAAGGAGAGTGCCTCTGACAGTTGGAATCGTGTCGAAACTTGCTTTTGTCGACGGTAAGTTACTTGTGTTATTTCGGGATTAAGAGTTAAATTGTTAAGTGATCACTAAGAGGTCGATGGATTGTTGTTTCTTAGGTTTTGGAGTACTTAGAGTTGCAGTCGCTTCATAAATGAATCAGGTGTGTACTCGAAAATTTAGAAAATGGGGTTTCGACGAAAGTCGAAAACCCCACCATTCGATGCCACATGGGCTTGTAGTTGCCTGTGTGCCATAACATGGGCATGTAATTGACAAGGCCAAGTCGTGCGTGAGAGACACGACCGTGTGAGACACACGGGCTAGACTGATTTGGGCCGTGTGGGCCACACGGATGTGTGGGCCCAAACAGGTAGTCCACACGGGTGTGTGAGATTTTGGGCCAAGTCGTGTGGGCCTCACGGGTGTGTGGGCCCACAAGGGCAGGCTACATGGGCGTGTGAGCCCATTTTTACTGAATTGATTGCTATGGTTGCACGGGTCGCCTAAGTCGACTGTGAACCTACTGTAAGGTCGGTAAACATTACTTAGATCTCTAAATGTGTGAACTGATTGATTGATGGATATATATTGAGCATGATGATAGTATGCATGTATACATTTACTGATTATATGTACTCATATCATGAGATAGCATGTCATGCATTGCATGGGGTTGGGTTGATTTTATTTGGAGGAGGTGTACTGAAAGGCTCTTAAGCCTAATATACTGGCAGCTCAGCTGCAACTACTATTTTGTGCCACATTCGGTACTACCTGGAGTGTAGGGATTGGTGGGTTGATTTAATCCCTACATGGAGTGTAAGGTTGGACGGAGATGGTGTGTAGAGGTGGGTTGGGTAGGACTTTGTTACTGAATACTATATATCTGTTACTGATACTGTGATAGGTTAAGGCCCTTGCCCATACTGATACTGATACTGAGTTGGGCTAAGGCCAAATCGTTACTGATACTGAAAGGGGCTTAGGCCCAAGACTGTTTTTGACTGTGCATTGTGTTTACTATTTTTTTCTTGGGATTACACACCGAGTTTACGTAAACTTACCCCTCTCTGTTTAATGTGCATAGGTAATCCCCAGACATAAACAGATTGGTGCGGTGGAGGACTCGATGGTGACCACAATTTTTGGACTTTTACGATTTATAATTTATGATTTGTGGTTTATTTGGATGTAATTTGGGGACTTTTTCTTAAATTTGGTTTTTATTTATTATTATGGATTTATAACTATTAGACGTAGGAAAACTCGATTTTCAAAAAGGCAAAGTTTTCTCTAAACACACGATTTACTCAAAACGGTTTTAAAAGCTTCCGCAACGAATTATGTTTAAAACAATCGACTAAACGAGTAAGGATTTTGGAATTAAGAAGAGATAAGAAAAGTAAGTAAATGGAAATGGTTTTATCGTAGAAACTTAGTTTTCAACATGCTATTATGTGACTTCGCCAGATTCTGCCATAACGTCTAGTCCGGGTTTGGGGTGTTATATTTAGTGGTATCAGAGTCAGGTTGCAAAACTCAGCTGTTGATATTTGGATTTTAAATATTGGTTAATTTGGGTTTTGAAAATGATTTGACTTAGTGTGTGGTACACCAAGTCTCCGACGCCGATCCTGTAAGTTTTCTAAAACTGTGATAAGTTTTAACTAAAAATACTATAGATAGTATATTCTGAAACTACTGTAGATAGTAAACTGTAAAAACACTCTAGATAGTGTATATTGAGACTGTAGCAAAACTGATAGAGACTACAATTTACAAAAATTACTCTAAATTACTGAAACTGTTTACATAAAACATCTGCTAATAAATACTGAAACCGTAACAGTTTCATGAAATTTGTAATACAAATAAATAAGATTAGACATGAGCGCATGAGGTATCCGCGGATGAGGTACTAGAGGCCAAGGTAGAGGTCGTAGAGGGGCTTAAGCTGAGTCCTCTTCAATGGGTAGTATGCCAAATTTGGACACGAGTGAGACGCCAGTGTCACTTGCCACTGAGACTGGGTCTCAAGATCACATGGCGGGGGACGACGCATTGTCCCAGGCTATGCTAAGGATATTAGAGAGGGTTGCTGGGCCCAATATTGGATCTGGGGTTCGAGGGTCGATTACGGAATGACTTATGTCCAATGGAGCTGAGCTCTTCAGGGGTGTCACTAGGGTCGCTCCTAATGTGGCCAAACACTACATTGAGGCCACGGAGAGGATCATGGATGATCTAGATTGCACCCCTGAGCAGAAATTAAAGGGTGCAGTCTCACTGTTAAGGGATGAGGCTTACCAGTGGTGGCTGATTGTTAAAGAGGGCACTCAGCTCGAACGGTTGACCTGAGATTTCTTTAAGACTGCATTCCAGGGGAAATATGTGGGGGCAAGCTACGTGGATGCCTGTAGGAGGGAGTTTCTGAACCTTACTCAAGGAGATCGATCTGTGGCAGAGTATAAGGCCAAATTCCTGCGACTGAGCCACTATGCGTGAGGTATGGTGGTGACTGAGTATGAGCGATGCGTCCGATTTGAAGATAGTCTGAGAGATAATTTGAGAGTTCTGATAGCTCTGCAGAGGGAGTGTGACTTTTCTTCATTGATTGAGAAGGCGAAGATCGCCGATGAGGTTAAGCGCGCTAAGCGCCAAAACCGTGGTAGAGAGAGGCAGGAACAAGAGGGATTCGGAGCCCTCAAGTTCTATTCAAAGGCCTAAGAAAAAGGCTAGACCTAATGGGCCAGTTAGAGCTAGACCCCATGTTACTACTACTGGACTGCAACCATGTGTCGATTGTGATAGATGCCATCAGGGCGAATGTTGGAAGATGACTGAGGCTTGTTTTAGGTGTGGGTCATTAGAGCATCGCATTAGGGAGTGTCCGCTGAGAGCCGATCAGATGCAAGCTCCGGGTACTGGTACTGCACAGTCACAAAAGGTAGTTTAACAACCACTAAGAGGCCGTGGTCAGGCTAGGGGTAGTAATGGCATAGATCGTGGACAGAGGGCACCGGACAAATGTGCTGGACAAACTGAGGCGAGACAGCCTGCTCTTGTTTATGCTGCACGCCATCGAGAGGAAAAAGATGCTCCAGACGTCATCATGGGTACGTTTCTTATTTATGATATACCATATCTTGCATTGATAGACATAGGGTCTACTCACTCATACATAGCTAGCAACATATCTGAAAACTTGGGGATGTTGGTTGAGAGCACTACGAGTGAGGTTATTGTACTGAGTCTATTAGAACAGTCTATAAGGGTTAATAAGCTATTCAGATATGTACCATTAGAGGTTCAAGGTGCGATCTTCTTGGCTGACTTAATGGAGCTTTCGTTTGGGGAGTTCGACCTAATATTGGGAATAGATTGGTTGGTCAAGCATCGTGTAAGCTTGGATTGTGCGACTAAGAGGCTTGGATTGAGAACTGAGTAGGGTAATGAGGTAGTCATGATTGGAGAGTGTCGGAATTACTTATTTAATGTGATTTATGCACTGGTGGTTGAGAAACTGGTTTGCAAGGGATATGATGCGTATTTGGCCTACGTAAGTGTTTCTGCTTCTGGGGACTCTACTGTAAAGGATATCTGCACTGTAAGAGATTTTCCAGACGTCTTTCCTGAGGAGCTACCGGGTTTACCTCTGAATATAGAAGTGGAGTTTGGGATTGAGCTTTTCCCTGGTATAGCTCCGATGTCTATCGCTCCCTATCGAGTTGCACCAAAAGAGCTTACGGAGCTTAAGGCTCAGATTCAAGAGTTGTTGGGTCGTGGGTTCATCCTCCCTAGTGTGTCTCCGTGGGGAGCACCGGTACTGTTTGTTAAGAAAAAATGGATCCATGAGGATGCGTATTGACTACCGACAACTAAATAAGCTGACTGTCAAGAACAAATATCTGTTATTGAGGATCGATGACCTGTTTGACCAGTTCCAAGGATCTTCGGTGTTCTCCAAGATTGACTTACGTTCTGGGTATCATCAGTTGAGGGTTAAGGAGGCTGATGTGCATAAGACGACATTTAGGACTCGTTATGGTCACTATGAGTTCCTAGTGATGCCATTTGGACTGACTAATGCATCAATAGCTTTCATGGACCTGATGAACCGAGTGTTTCAGCCCTATCTAGACCGATTTATGGTGGTGTTCATCGATGACATATTGGTTTATTCGAAGACTGAGGATGAGCATAACGAGCACCTTAGGATTGTTCTTCAGATTTTGAGAGAAAAGCAGCTCTATTCTAAGTTCAGCAAGTGCGAGTTTTGGTTACATGAAGTAACATTCCTGGGTCATGTGGTGTTTGCTGAGGGGGTTCGAGTCGATCATCGAAAGATTGAGGTTGTACTGGATTGGAAACAGCCTAAGAATGTGTCGAAGATCCGTAATTTTCTAGGTTTGGTAGGTTATTACCAATGGTTTGTCGAAGGTTTCTTACTTATTGCAACACCCTTAACTAAGGTGCTATGTAAGGGTGTACCGTTTGTCTGGTCTAATGCGCAGCAGGAGAGCTTCGAGAAGCTCAAGACTGTACTAACTGAGGCTCCTGTTCTGATACAGCCTGAACCTAGAAAGGAGTTCACGGTTTATAGTGATGCATCACAGGTCGGTTTGGGTTGTGTGTTGATGCAGGATGGTAAGGTAGTAGCATATGCGTCTCGTCAGCTAAAGACACATGAGGCGAACTATCCGACGCATGATTTGGAGTTGGCCACCGTAATCTTTGCATTAAAATTTTGGAGGCATTACCTGTATGGTGAAAAGTGTGTCATCTACACTGATCACAAGAGCCTCAAGTACCTCCTTACTCAGAAGGAGTTGAATCTTAGGCAGAATAGATGAGTTGAGCTGCTTAAGGATTATGAATGTACCATTGAGTATCATTCTGGCAAGGCCAATGTGGTGTCTGATGCATTGAGCCATAAAGATATAACTGATCTGAGAGCGATGTTCGCTTGATTTAGCTTGTTTGATGATGGGAGTTTGTTGGCTGAACTGTAAGTCAAATCAACTTGAATCGAGTAGATTAAGGGTGAACAGCTGGAGGATGAGTCTCTAAGCTTGACGTTTCGGCAGATTGAGGGTGATACCGCTACGGACTTTGGGTTGAACTCTGAGGGTGTTTTGTGTTTTCAAGGTCGGGTATGTGTGCCGAATGGTTCTAATTTTAAACAATTAATTCTGAGGGAGGCGCATAGTAGCCTTTATGCTATTCATCCCAGCGATAATAAGATGTATCGAGATCTTCAAGAACTGTACTGGTGGCTGGGGTTGAAACGAGAAGTTACTGATTTTGTGGCACGATGTCTGACATACCAGCAGGTTAAGACTGAGCATCAGTTACCTTCGGGTTTGCTATAACCGGTTAAAATCCCGCTATGCAAGTGAGAAAGAGTAACGATGGACTTCGTTTGTAGGTTGCCCTTGATACCCACTAAGAAGGATTCTGTCTGGGTCATCGTGGATCGATTGACCAAGTTTACGCACTTTATTCTGGTTAGGACCGACTATTCTCTTTAGAAGTTGGTGAAACTTTATATTTCTGAGATAGTGAGACTGCATGGGGTACCGGTTTCGAATATCTCGGATAGGGATATTCACTTCACGTCTCGGTTTTTGAAAAAAGCTACATGAGGCTCTGGGTTCAAGGTTGGACTTCAGTACTGCGTTCCATCCTCAAACCGATGGTCAATCGGAGAGGGTGGTTTAGATACTGGAGGATATGTTGAGGAGATGTGCTATCTATTTCCGAGGTAGTTGGGAGGTGTATCTGCCACTAATGGAGTTTTCTTATAATAACAGTTTCCAGTATAGCATTCAGATGGCACCTTACGAGGCTCTATATGGTCGTAAGTGTCGCACTCTCTTGTGTTGGACTGAGTTGGGTGAACGGCGTGTTCTGGGTCTTGAGTTGGTTTTTGAAATTGAGGATAATGTTAGATTGATTCGGATCGGTTGAAGACATAAATCTTATGCGGATCGGAAGAGACGCGAGATTGAGTATTCTGTGGGGGACTTCGTATTTTTCAAGATCTCGCCATGGAAAAAGATTTTGAGGTTCGATCGTGAGGGCAAGCTGGGCCCTAGGTTTATTGAGCCGTACTGGATTCTGAAACGAGTGAGACTAGTCGGTTATCAGTTGGAGCTATCTCCAAAGTTAGACCGTATTCACAATGTGTTTCGTGTCCCACCGTTGAGGCGCTACCGCTCTAATCCCTCGCATATTGTCCCTGTTGAAGAGATTGAGGTTAGGCTAGACTTGACCTTTAAGGAGGAGCCAGTTCAGATTCTGGATCACGATGTAAAGGTTCTACGGAGGAAGCCTATTCCATTAGTGAAGGTACTGTGGCGGAATCATAGCACTGAGGAGGCCACTTGGGAGCCTGAGGATGGGATGCATTAGCAGTATCCTCATCTGTTCTGATCAGGTAAATCTTGAGGACGAAATTTTCTTTTAGGGGTAGAGTTGTAACGCCCCAAAATTTATATTTTTTGTTCTATTAAAATGTGACATAAGTGTGTATTTGATTCAGTGGTTATGTGTTCTGGGTGTGTGTGGGAGGTCCCAAGTTCAAGCCTTGTATTTGGCAAATTTTGGTATTTTTCTGCTATAAACCTTATCCCTGTTTAGTGGGCTTATAATAAATTATTTATAAAATCATATCAGAATAGTCCTGCTGGTTTTGTGGTTAAGATGTGTGTTGGTGTGTTGGGGGTCTGAAGTTCGGGACCCTGCACAGGCGTGGGAGTATATTTTTGCTCGTTTGACCTAGAGAATTTCGGTCAAACAGGAATTCTATGTCGTGGGTTAGTGGGAGAGTAAAATTAGGAAGATGTGGGTATATCCAGGATTCGTTTTCTTTTTTCTTGAAAAGTTTTCCCTCTTTTCTCTCTCTGCCAAAAATGCCCAATCTCCTTGACGTTATTTTTGTTTTTCATCTTTTTCATAGTTTTTGCATTCGATCTTCGTAGATTTCGTTTTCCGGTTTGGTAAGTAATTGGGCGATTGACAACGTGTGAATTTTCCTTAATTTCGGGAAATCTTTGAGATAACTGGTAAGTGATAGTAATCGACGAATTCTTTGGTATAGGAGAAGGCGGTGGTGAAGGAGAGTGCCTTTGACAGTTGGAATTGTGTCGAAACTTGCTTTTTTCGACGGTAAGTTACTTGTGTTATTTCGGGATTAAGAGTTAAATTGTTAAGTGATCGGTAAGTGGTCGATAGATTGTTGTTTCTTAGGTTTTGGAGTGCTTAGAGTTGCAGTCGCTTTATAAACGAATCAGGTGTGTACCCGAAAACGCAGAAAACGAGGCTTCGGTGAAAGCCGAAAACCCCACTGTCAACGCCACACGAGCGTGTGATAGACAAGGCCAGGCTGTGCGTGCAAGATACGTCCATGTAATGGCCAGGTAGGCCGTATGAGACACATGGGCTAGATTGATTTGGGCCGTGTTGGTTATAACAGCCCGATTTTGACCCTAATTGGAACGGTGGTTTCGGGACCACGATTCCGAGTCAGAAAAATATTTTAATATTATTTTCTATGCTCATTATGTGTGAATTGGTGTGTGTGAAAATTTCGTATCAAAATTTGATCGTTTTAGTGCTTAATTGCGAAAAAAGGGCTTAATCGCATAAAAAGAAAATTTGGTGGTTAAATTTGTAAGTACTAAATTGAAGGTGGCTTCTTAAATTGAGGTATTAATAGTGCAATTTAGCCAAAACTCAAACTTAGTGCTAGTCATCATTTGCATGTAATAGTGATTGGAATTTTTTATTATGTTTTATTATTAATGTATTAATTAAATTTGATAAAATAATATAGTAAATAAAAGATGAAAAGTGTTCATCTTTCTTCCTCAAATGACCGAAAGTTACCCAAAGAAAAATAAAAGAAAACCTAGCTCCATTCGGCCTTACTTGAGCTTGATTAAGGTAAGTATTTAGCTCGATTTTTAATAATTTTTACGTTTTTTAGATCTTTGCTTTGAGTTTTAACTAGCCCATGTTTAAATTTTTGAATTGGTTGTGTTTTTCGTGAGATGCCATTGTAGGAAACTCGATATTCTTGTTGTTTGATGATGAAATATTAATTATATGTGATAAATTAGCAAGTGTTGTTCTTGAATTTTGGATGAAATTAAGTGATTTGGATTAAATTGAAAAAATAAATTTTTGAAGGACTAAAATGCAAAATAAATGAATTGTATGAGCTTGTTATAGGATGATAAAGATTCGGCCCTAAAGAAGTGTGGCTAAATTTTGAGTATTTTGTGTTTTATGCAATAGGGACTAAATTGTAAAAATTGTAAAGGTCAGGGGTAAATTATAATTTGCCCGATTATGTGTTTTTGGATTAAATTGAATGAGAAAAATTTTGAATGGGCTTAATTTGAAATTATTTAGATCAAGAACAAAAAGAATCGGGATTGGGTCGGGGAAAAGCGAAGTTGAACGAATAGTCGGGAAAACCTAATCTGTCGATTTCCGAGGTAAGTTTTTAAGCAATTGAGTTGAATAAATTTTATTTAAAAGGGTTGTGTATAATTTTTAATAGAGTTAAATATGTGCCATGGTGTAATGCCGAATGTGTGCTATTTGAATTAAAGATAAAGGTAGCCAAATGTAATACATAAACATGTTAATGAAATAGCCATGAGTGATATGAATTTGAAATATGAACATAGCCGATTGTGAGATGTATTTATATGTCAATATATAGCCGAATGTTGATGTTGATTTGGTGAGGAAATAAGGTAAGTTGTATATACATGTATAAATGAGAAATTTTAATACCGAGCACTAAGTGTGCGATATCGGTCATTTGGCACTAAGTGAATAAATTTTAAAACACCGAGCACTAAGTGTGCGAAATCAGTTGTTATGCACTAAGTGTGCGAATTTAACATCCGAGTACTAAGTGTACGAAATCGGATAATAAGCACTAAGTGTGCGAATTTAATTTCCGAGCACTAAGTGTGCGAAATCGGACGAAGAATCTTAATTGCATGATTTGAACTTCAAAACACATTTGGTACAAAGGAATTTCGATTGATGAATATAGAAGGTCTGAGTGTAAATACCATTTTAATGGTTGAGTTCGGTAAGTTTTCGATACTATGAGAGGTTATTATTTGAATGGCAAGTATAAATTTCATAAGTAGTATATGTATGAAAACCGATTGTTAAATGTATATATGTTCGGATTTTGGAACTATGAAAGGTGATAGTATGCTTTTGTACTTGAGTGATGAATGGATTTAAGACTTATGAGAAGTCTATTTTTAAATGTTTGGATATTTGGTTTAAGGATTAATAAATGTGTAAATTTCTATTACAATACATTTTGACTTGTTATGTAATTGCTTATAACTTACTAAGCTATGATAGCTTACTGAGTGTGTTTATTTATATGGTTTTATAGATTTTGAAGTTTAGCTACGAGCTCCGGGATCATCGTCAAAGTCTATCACACTATCAACTAACTTTGGTATCTTTTTTTTTTTATGAGTTGAACTTTTGAAACTATGGCATGTATAGGCTATATTATTCTTTTGAGTTCATTTTGGATTGGGATGTATATAAATGCCATGTGAAAATGGCTAAATCTTGATAATTAGGGTTTATGTGAATTCAGTCATGGTATTAGTTTACTATGGAATATATTTCATGATGTGTTATGCTTGGTGGTTGGTTATATGGTATGATTGAATATTAAATTAGTCAATAATTAAGTAATTTCGACCATGATATTTTTTTTATAATAGGGTAAGTAAATTTCATGATATATATGAATGATGTTTTAGGGTTATATATGTGTATATATATTATTTATATAAAGATATGCATGACTTAAAAATAGCCCTTTTAATGAACTTAAAACATGTTTAATGTGAAGATGTAAGTGACTATAAAATTCGGTTTTAGTATATGTATTGTATTGATACGCATGTTTTGTGTCTTAGTAGATATAATGGGATATGAATATATGTATTAATGTCGTGAGATGCTAAGTATATTGTTGATGAAATGTGCATTAGATTTATACTATTGAATATGAAATACCTGGGCATATTCGGCCTTATGAGCTGTTTTAATAAATAGATTATACTATACTTGTGTAGTTGCACTACACCAAAACAGACTTTTAGCGGCGTTTTTTTGGGCCTTTAGCGGCGTTTTTAAGCGCCACTAATAGTAGTTGTGGCGCTTTCGAAAGCGCCGCAAAAAACGCCGCTACAGAAAGCGCTGCAAAATTTAGTGGCGTTTGTTGTGAAAAAACGCCGCTAAAGGTAGGGTCTTTTAGCGGCGCTTTTGAGACAAACGCCGCTACAGGTAGGGGCTTTTAGCGGCGCTTTTGAGACAAACGCCGCTATAGGTAGGGGCTTTTAGTGGCGCTTTTCAAACAAACGTCGCTATAGGTAGGGGCTTTTAGCGGCGCTTTTGAGACAAACGCCGCTACAGGTAGGGCTTTTAGCGGCGCTTTTGAGACAAACGCCGCTACAGGTAGGGGCTTTTAGCGGCGCTTTTGGGACAAACGCCGCTACAGGTAGGGGCTTTTAGCGGCGCTTTTGAGACAAACGCTGCTACAGGTAGGGGCTTTTAGCTGCGCTTTTGAGACAAACGCCGCTACAGGTAGGGGCTTTTAGCGGCGCTTTTGAGACAAACGCCATTAATTTGCACAGATCTGCTGTGCTCTTTTTTTCCAATATCCTACCCTCCCTGCAGTAAAAACCAGCCAAAAACAGCAACAATTGCATATAATTCCAACCCAAGGCAGCAAATAAAACATTTAAATCTCAGTAAAAGCATTAAATCTAAACAAATACTTCAAATTTAATAAAAGATATATGATATTTATTAAAAAATGAAGCATAATTCAAACAATTCTTACAATAATGTTTAACTGTAACAATGTTAAAAAAAAATCTTACAACAAGAAAAGAAATGTCTAAGAGGGCGGCCTCTGCGACTGCTGCTGGAACAACTTCATCATAGTCTGCAGCTGTAGCTGGAGTTCTTCATACTTTCTGTTCTGCTCTACCTCTTGCGCTGCTGCCTACGCTCTAAGTTGAGCAACATGCTCCGCCTCTCTCGCTGCTGCCTGCGCCTCCTTCGCTGCTGCCTCCGCTCTAAGCTGAGAAATTTGTTCCGCCTCCCTCGCTGCTGCCTCCGCTCTAAGCTGAGAAATTTGCTCAGCTGTGCTCGCTTCCATCAGAGATATCTGGTCTTTCAGTCTCTGAACTTCAGCACGAGATTGACTCCCGGAAGGCATGTATTGCCGGGAGCCGGATCCAAAATATTGGGTCGGAGTAACACCTGATCCTTGACATCGAACCCGACCATACCTTGTAAGACCCAAAACATTAGTGATAATTCTGTTATAAATATACTCAAGATTAACAAAACTATCAATCGAAGTAGTCGTACCTTTCAGGACCCAAAACATCAGTAATAATTCTGTTATCAATCTCATCGAGATTAACAGAACTGTCAGACGAAGCAACCGCTTCATACTCCGCCTTCTTCTCATTTAGTTTATCCTAATAAATCAATAAAAGAGTTAGAAACGAAATATATAATAAAAAGGAATGGAACATAACTTAAAATTAGAAATTTAAAACTACAAACGATGAATTAAACCATTATAATTAAACATTATAAATATTTATAAAAAATCAACTTTTATTAAATAAATATACCAAAATTTCTGCAGCCTTGGATGTCATCGGAGATCCATCCTTCTTCCTATGCGTAATGTCAAAAAGTTGAAGGCGTCCAACTATTTGACCTGACGAAACTTCCTACATTATAGCAGAAAAAATATAAGTTAATAGTATAAATCATTAATATTTGAAAGAAGTAATAAATTATAATACCTCAGCCTCAGCCACACGAGCAAAACTTCTGGAACCTACCGTGTGCGTGAATTGTTGTTTCTGTCTGCTGCTTGTTCTAACTCGCTCACGGTCCTACATAATGGGATTTGAATTATTTATATAGTAAATACGATAAATTGAAAAATTTCTAAGACTTTGAAAGTACGTAATACCTCTCCTTTCTTTGAATTCTAGAATCTAACTTGATCTTCCCATTGGTACCTCAACATTCTCGGCGGGACATTTCGCAGTTTTTTGTCGAGGCTGATGTCTTTCTTAAAATATTGTTTTTTTAGGGTGCTTTTATTGTCTCTCCATTTTTTACCCAACGTCTTCTTAACATAGTCATCGGAGACCTCTAAAGCAAATCTACCCTGAATTTTTTTTTAAAAAGTTAATATAAATGAAGGTTAAATTAAAGTATTATAAATTACATTCACCTTTTATTACCTTAATATTATCGAGAGCCTGATTTTTGTTGGCATCAGGCATGTGATGCCATGATTCGTAGTTAATGGGCAACATATTCGAATTTCGTGCTATAATGCCCAAATAGCCTGCCAACAATCGAGCTTCAGATCGATAGGCTGGCCATGATCGTTTCTCCTTACTTCAACACGCTGGGTAGGCTCTAAGTCATATAAATCTGTAAGTAACGTACGTCCCCGAGCTCTGCGCGTCCCACCACCCTCAGCTGAAAAATGATATATTATTATATTAAAATTGAAAAATGAATCAATAATAAAATTCAACATGCATGTAAAATAAACTTAACATTACTTTGGAATTCTCCATGCTCGTCATCTATGTCCGGCAGACTAGAAGATCCAACAACTGTATCCTGTCCACTATTTACGTCTTCTGAATTTGGAGTATAATTTCTAATATTTAAACCTCGTAATCGTCTTCTAGGCATTTTTCCTGCAATACACATAAAATAGTTCAAAATTTTAGTAACAAATAACAACAATAATAGGACATTTAAAATAGTTAAATTATATAACATGACCAACATGAAAATTATAATATTACATATAAATAATAAATCATTAAATCTTACTACATCATATTTCGTAAATATCTTCGTCGACATCCTGACGAACCCATTGAAATTGTTGACTAGTACTAGGGATATTTTCAGTTAAGTCTTGTTCTGGAAAAGGCAAAGTTTTTGATCTTTCGACTATGTCATCTCTACTTCCACTGCCAATGTCGAACAAGTCTCTAGGGGTGTTTCGAAGTACAACATCCCAACCCTCATCAGTTGGATCTTCGGAGTAAAAAACTTGTTTAACTTGAGAAGAAAACACATACGGCTTGTCCATCAGTTGTTCTCCAGTGTGAATCAATCGAGAGAAATTCACCATTGTAAAGCCATATTGATCGTTTTTAATTCCGCGAGCCGTATTCACATCAGCCCAATCACCTCGAAATAAGACAACTTTGCATTTGCCGTAATAATCCAACTCAATGATGTCAGTAATAAGTCCGTAATACTCCAGATTCCCCTCGATCGGATTACTGTCCCTAGCACTAGCATAACTTGTAATCGAAGAATTAACAACAATTCCGCAATTTTGGGTTCTCCTCAATCTCTCGCGATACCTTGTATTAAATCTGTATCCGTTGATGAGGAAGCCATTATATCTTTTAACTATTCTGTTTGGACCTTGTGAAAGCCATTTAACGTCGTCATTTACTTCATTCCGACTCCAAACCTATTGATGGAAAGTAAACCAAGTAATTATGAATGTTATGAGAAAACATTATGACTTGTCAATGAAAACTTAAATTGCATACCATTTGGCTTAACCATTCATAGAATGATTCTGTGAACAACTTATTAATTTCTCGCCGATTTAATCTTCGAGATCGTGAACGAGCTCTCAATATTTGTTTGTACTCACTATACGGTAAAAAAGGTTTTACTTTGTTAGAAGACAAACAAATTATAATTGATGAGTATTTATCAAATTCTAGAACTTACGTCCGAAATGGTTCCATTGAATCGTGATGAAAAAAAATGTATCGATGTGCTTGGACCCACAATCTATCGTCTAATTCTGCAATTTCGACTTTGCCGATCGGTTCTCCGAAACTTTGAAATAAATAAGTTTCGGCCAAATTATGATCTGTGAGCCCAGCATTTCTACTTGGTCTGTTCATTCTTGTTTCAACATCTTCCAAATACCTCGAACAGAAAGTCATAGATTCCTCTGCCAAGTAGCCCTCGGCAATTGATCCTTCCGGATAACGCTTATTGCGGCAGTATGACTTCAATTTGGAAAGGAACCTAAACACGGTATACAACATTATCAAAAGTTGCAACTAAAGGCTTTGAGCTGAATGAAGGAATATTTTGCAAATAAATTAAGACCTTTCAATGGGATACATCCATCGATAGAAAATGGGTCCACCAAGAAGTGCTTCACGCGGGAGATGAATTAACAAGTGCACCATAATAGTGAAGAAGGAAGGCGGGAAGATCTTCTCCAGATTGCATAAAGTCAATGCGGCTCGATCTTGTAGTCTCTCAAGTTCTTGAACATTCAAAACTTTACCACAAATGCCTTTCATTATATTTCACAGTTCAATTACAGGAGCCGTCACCTTTTTCGACATACAACACCGCATAGCAACTGGCAGTAAGTCTTGCATCAAGATGTGATAGTCATGCGATTTTAAGCCATATAGTCTTCGATCCTTAAGACTCACACATCGCGATATATTTGATGCATATGCATCCGGGACCTTTATATCCTTCAACACCGTACAGAACACTTCTTTCTCCGTCTTTGACATTGAAAAAATAGCAGGCGGCAACGATATTTCATATTCGGAAGTTCTCGGGGATGAAGCTCACGCCGAATTCCCATGTGGACTAAATCAAGTCGACTCTGAAGATTATCTTTCGATTTTCCATCGACATTCAAAATAGTCCCAATGATGTTCTCGCAGACATTTTTCTCTATGTGCATGACATCAAGATTATGGCGTAAATCTGATGCTTCCAATAAGGTAACTCGAAAAAAATACTTCTTTTTTTCCACAAGTCTGCCTCATGAGGATCATCCTCTTCATCAGATTCATCATCAGATTCATCCCTAGATCTTCTATTTCTTTGCGGGTTGGCCGGTTGATTCATCTTCCCATAAATGAAATTCATATCTTTCAACATTAAGAATATTTCGGATCCACCGGTCTGCGGAGGAGCTGGTCTGAACTCTTGAGTACCATCAAACTGAGCACTCTGAAATCTAAATGTATGATTTTTCGGTAACCACCGACGATGCCCCATGTAAGAGAACTTCTTCCCATTATATAACCATTGCGAACATGTTTGCGCAGCACAACACGGACAAGCATAACGTCCCCTGGTACTCCAACCAGATAAATTAGCATAAGCCGGGAAGTCGTTAATAGTCCACATTAAAGCCGCACGTAAATTAAAGTTCTCTTTTCTCATTGCATCGTATGTCTGAACACCAGCCCATAGTTGTTTTAACTCCTCAACAAGTGGCTACAAATAGACGTCAATATCATTCCCCGGCCCTTTCTCTCCAGGTATAATCATAGACAAGATAAAAGAAGATTGTTTCATGCAAACCCATGGAGGCAAATTGTAGGGAACAAGCACCACAGGCCAAGTACTGTACGTTGTGCTCATGAGTTTGTAAGGGTTAAATCCATCGGATGCTAGCCCAAGCCTCACACTCCGAGGATCGCTTGCAAAGCTTGGAAATTTGGAGTCAAAAGATTTCCAAGCTAAAGAATCTGCAGGATGCCTTAACAATCCATCATCTGTTCGTCCATCACGGTGCCACGTCATTGATTCGGCTGTCTTCGACGACATGAAAAGCCGTTGAAGCCTTGGTATTAGCGGAAAATACCGCAAAATCTTAACTGGCTGCTTCTTTGACTGTGTATCGTGTTCATCCTCGTTACCGTCCTCTGTATTTCTATTAATCCAACGGGATTGGCCGCATACATGACAACACTGTTGGTTTATCCGGTCGCCCCAATACAACATGCAGTCATTTGGGCAACTGTGAATTTTGTTGTAGCCAAGGCCCAAATCCTTTATCAATTTCTTTATATCTTTGGAAGATTGAGGGATTTTTGCAAACGGGAACATTTCTTGCAGAAACTCTAACAGCATTGTCAACGAGTTTCCGGTCCACCCCCCCAAACATTTCAAGTGAAAAAGACGAATACAGAATGACAGTTTAGAAAATTTTGATCCCTCATACAGTTCTTCATTCATTTCACCAAGCAACGTGTAGAACCTCGCCGCTTCTTCATTTGGCTGTTCATCCGGTACACTTCTTCCCCCTTCGGTGAAAGTATTTCCACCAAAATTATGATCATCGGTTGCACCCAAGTCAGGTGGAAATGACCCGAAACCATCACTGCGCATATTAAAAGCATCCCGCAACATGTTTTCCATGTTATCGTCTCTAACATTCTGATTGAAAGCACTATGAGGATACCCCAGATTCATCGATAAAGATGCTCCAGTAGATGTACACTCTCTATGAAAAAACCATATTTTGTACCCCCGGACAAAGCCATCAACAACTAGATGTTCGTAGACCACTTCACGATAATGCCAGTTAATATTGCAACACTTCTTACACGGGCAAAGAATCATATTCTCTTGGCTTGCATTTTGAAATGAGAAATTCAGAAAAGTTTCTACTCCATTTCGATAGCCGTTGCTTACCCTTGACAATTTCATCCAACTCCTATCCATTTCGTTGTTGTTGAAGTCTAAATGTAACATCTTGATCTAGGGGGTGGTTCACAAATAAATAATTTTTGATGCGAATCGTGTCATAGAAAATAAATTGGTAGAGTGGCTGAGTGCGTTAGTGCAGCTACTCCCTCAGGTCGCAGGTTCGAGCAGTGGGGAAAGAGTAATTATTTTAGGCTTCTGGCGTTAAAGCTAGGGGAACCTAGCTAATGAGTGTTTAAAAGAAAATTCTGATGCCTTTATGTCGTGAAATGAACGCAGGCCGAATGGCTAGGACGCAGGAAGCTAAGGGGGAGGGCTTCAAGTGGTCGCGCGTTCGAGCCCGAATGGAAGCGCGCGAATGTTTTATTTTTAGTTTAGCGCTGCTTTGAATGAAGGGCTTAAAAGAAATAATTGACGCGTTTATAGTACGGAAGACGCAATAGGCAGACTGGCTGGGGACTGGGAGAATTCTCCCCAGGTCTCGGGTTCGAGACCTGGGGGCAACACATGAAGACTATTCTTTTTGGCTTCTTCAGGCGAGGAACGTAGTGGCTGCATGGGCATTAAATGTAGCATGCACACACGCAAGAATGGTTTAAAAGAATTGTTGAAGCAATTACGTCATGAAAGACATGCTAGCCGAGTGGCTAGCGCTTGGAAGGTACTGCCCCGGGTCCAGGGTTCGAAACCCATGCGCAGCGCATGGAAAGAATCTTTTTGCTTTGGCCGGCGTTTGGGGGTTTTGGCATGCAAATGCACGCGTGGGATCAAGGCTGTTGGCTGCATGTTCTTTTATTCTTTTGGTGTTGTTGTTTCATTTTATTTATTTAGTTATCATTATTTTCTTTTATAATTGGGAATATGGGGTAATATTTTATAATGGTATGGGACTTACCCTTATTTTAATTAGTTATTTATTTAATCTAAGCATGGGGGGGGAAATGTTGGGAATGTACCCAACCAATGTTCATAGGAAATTGAAGGTGGAAGGAGAATGTCTTGGAGTGGCCGGCCTTGGAGTTTAGCAAGGGAGAGCATGCTCGGCATTAGCTCTTTCATTCTTCCTTTCCCTCTAATGTTGAATGCTTGGCCGAAGGTGCTTCCCTATACCATCTTTTCTTCTCAATTTTGATGATCGAATATGGTGTTTCCTAGAGAGGAAATTTCGGCTGGAGGTGGTGTTCATGAAGTGAAGCAATGTTGAGGTAAGGGATGACCAACTTTTATGGACTTGAGCTTTAGGCTTTGGCCGAAAAAGGGAGACTCCAAGGAGCTTAAGTTCAGTTTGGAAGGAGCTTTAGGGAGTGTTTTTGGCTAGCTCATGTTACCTTCTTTTCTTTTCATTGATGTTGGCCGAAACTCTAAGCTCTTTGACCTTGTAAAAATTTCATTTCTTTTGTAGCCTTAGTCGAATATCAACAAGAGCAGATCTAGAAGTTGGTCCTTCTCCAATCGGTTCATAAGGTAGGTAAATGGTCAAAGCCGAATGCCCTACCTTGTTCCTCTTATTCTTGTCGACTTTTAAAGGAGTAAGAGCCGATTTCGGTACTTTTTAACAAGGGTGCTAAATACTTGTTGAACCGAATCTGCCTAGGTGCTCCGGGACTTGAGATCTTCAAAACCAAGTCTTCTCTCATTTTCAATCGTTTGGTAAGAACACTCTCTCTCTCTCTCTCTCTCAAATTTCGGTTTTAAACCACCCCCCTCAATGCATGTCGAAAACATGAGTTAAGGACCATGTAGGAATCGGCCAAAAAGGGGAGGGGGGTATAGGCCATGCTAAATTGGAAATGTTTGCATGCATAGCAGACACCAATGAGTACTGTGGATTTTAAATTCTTCAGAGAATCTCGACGAGTCAAACAATAACTTGGGAGTTCGGTAAGCTTAAAAATAGTTAAGCATTTTTCGGCCAAAGGCCATTCTTAGTATTTTTCGAGTAACCGATTTATGCACTATGATTTTTAGGAGGGGACTAAATCGGCTAAGAAATCAGAAGTTTTCCGGATTTCAAATCACGCGGTTTAGTGCTCATAAAGGTTCGGCCTAAGGCCCTATTTTGTCATGATATGACCGATCCTTTGGAATTGTTGATTAATCAATGAGACTCTTTAATAATAGCTTATGTTGGCCGAATATAGGGGCTATACGAGGACAAGTTCGGGACTTTTTAAATATCACGTAGATCCGGGATTTCTTGTAGGCCTTCGATAAATTAGGTGTGTAAGCTCTTACACACTTTATTAGTATAAACTGTTGTTTGATAATATTGTAACCTCTCATGTGGTTACTTTGCCTAGTGGGCATAAGCTTGGTATTCGGGTAAGTCCCCTATTACTCGATTTACGATATGTGTTGTATATATCATCATATGCGGAAAAATGCTATGTTATATACGATTGCATGATATATGGAATCATGATACTTGTGATATGACCATGATGATGGTGGGATTGATGAGAGGGAGTAATATTCGTGTCGACGGACACCAGTGTTTTGGTAACACATTGTGACTACGGTCACCAGAGGTTTGGTACCTCCAGAGGTTTGGCACCTCATAGCGTCTCGTCCCTGTGGCTTAGTACCACCGTGGGTTGGCCCCACATTTGAGATACGGGATCGACGCCAGTGATTTGGTATCACACGATGGGTTGGCCCCATCACTTGATTGTGACTTCAGGTCACCAGTGGTTTGGCACCACCAGTGGTTTGGCACCACACGTATTGACGGATATTGTGACTATACGTCACCAGTGGTTTGGCACCACCAGTGGTTTGGTACCATACGGGGTAGAAAAGGAGCATGGATGGCTAGGTTGGGTTGCATAATTGCATGCCATACTAATATCTTGTGTATGAGTGTTATTTCCCGGGTTGGGGATTTATACACTGAGTCTTGGTGACTCACCCCTTCCCATATCATCTTGCAGGTGAGTAGAGCACGGATGCGGAGCCGAGGAGAGCTCGAGGCGGCCATGTTGGTTTTGTGGACTTGAAATTTTATTTTACCCCGTTTTAAGTTTAATTATTCACTACAATTCGATTGGGTTGTAATATGGCCGCTTATTATTATTTTGGATGGTTAGGTAGTTGTTTTTACTTTACTTTATAACTGATGAACTCACAAACGGTTATGCAAATCGGTTAAAAGTAACGTTTTCAAAAATAAGTACTCGTACGCATTTTCAAGGAAAATGTTACCATCGGGTAACGAGATTTTCTAAGCTATTGATCACGCTAAAGTTCTAAAATTTTAAATGGTCAAATGGTTTTAAAGGAAGAAAGGATTTTCAACTCAATCGAATCAACCCACTTGAGTTTTGACGAACACCGTTTTATACCCTTAACAAAAATTTTTCTTAAATTTCTACTACTGATCCAAACCTTCCAAACTTCTCTCATTCGGTGACATACCAGATCCGGTCATGGCTTGTGGGCCGGGTTTGGGGTGTTACAATTTTGGTATCAGAGCCAGGTTCAAAAACTCGGCTGTGAGGGCCTAAGACCCAAAAATGTTTTTGCTAGATATGCTTTTGAAAACCCCGTTGAAAATGATTTTGGTTGAACAACATGGCGTCGAGTCTCCGGCACCGATCCGCTCTTGTAAGTATATTTTAATCTATGTATGAATAGTTATCTGTAAATGGGTAGAAAATGGGACGTAGATAGTATGAAAGGTATATGAACCCTAGGACTAGTTACCCCAAACAATCACATAAGACTTATAATTGCCTAATTAAACAAACCCATGACTAAGTCACCGAGTTAAGGTGTGGTAACCCTTGTACGCATGTCTAGGATTGGATCCGGAAGAGCTTGGTATTTAAGTGGTCTTAGCGACTCACCTCCTCTTCGCGGGAATCCTACCTGGTGCGTAGCTTCGGTTCACCCTAACCGTGAGGACTTGTTCATGGGCTAAACCTCTATTATTAAAACCCGAAGGGGAATTAGCCGCATTTCTATAAAGACTATAATTTTTAAAGACTTCCCTCAAACTTATGAGGATTTTACTACAAAATTCCTTTGAATTATGAACATTTCGAAATACCCTTAGGGGTAAATTACGAAAATACCCCTAGTTTTAAAAAAAAAAAAATTCTACCAAACTACCTCAAAATTTTTTTTTAAACAAAATTTTCCTTATTTTACAAGCATACCTAAAATCCCTAATTTACAAAATGTCAAAAATGTTGTGCTTTTGGAAAATTACAAAATTGCCCCTAAATTGCAAATTACCAAAATGACCTTGATTTTCAAAGTTTTGCAACACTACCAATTTGGGAAGACCATTTTTTCAAAAGGAACCCCTAAGTTTTGCAAATTTTAAAATTTTAAGTTTCCCTTGATTTGTCAAACTTACTTTGTTTTATTCCCAGAATACCCATGTACGGTAAAGGACGAAAATACCCCCGGGTTAAGAATTTGACATAGAGAGTGATGGAATAAGTGAATGTATATCTTCAAATTACGATAGAAGACTTGAAACTTGTTTGATCGAAAGAACAACTTCTTAATTTCGCCCATAAGATTCTTTGCTAATAGTCAGTGGAACAGTGACTAACTCATAAAACTTTTAAGACAGATTGAGCCATAAGAAATGAGTTCTAGAGGTCGCGGCCGTCGGGGACGCGGTAGAGGCCGGATGGCCGTGACAGAACCAGTTAGGTCGGGCCAAGAATCGGATAATGAGATACCACCCCCACCGCCACCCCCAACTTTTGGTGATGGACCTCAGGATCAGACGGGGGGTGAGTCGGTATCGCAGGCTATGTTGCGTGTGCTAGAAATGATGGCTGAGACCAGTAGAGGTACAGGAGCTCGGAAGTCTGTATCTGAGCGGCTCCGATCCAATGGAGCTGAAGTATTTCGGGGTGTGTCAGGTGTCGCACCCAGTACAGCCGAATATTGGTTAGAATCAACCGAGAGGATCATGGACGATCTCGACTTAACAGATGAGGAGAAGCTGAAAGGAGCGGTGTCGCTTCTAAAAGACGAGTCATACCGGTGGTGGCTCACGATTCGAGACGGCGCTACAGCAGACGACCTTACTTGGGAGTACTTCAAAGCTACTTATCAGAAGAAGTATGTAGGCACCGGTTATACTGATACTCAGAGGAAAACCTTTCTGGGACTGGTACAAGGAAATAAGTCGGTATCTGAGTATGAGGCAGAATTTCTGAGACTGAGCCGCTATGCTCGGGGAGTCGTGTCAACTGAGCACGATCGTTGTGTCCGCTTTGAAGACGGACTTAGGGATGAGTTAAGGCTGTTGATTGCTCCACAACAGGTGCGGGAGTTCGCTGTCCTGGTGGAAAAGGCCAAGGTGGCCGAGAGAGTCCGGGAGTCTGTAAGGCAGAGCTATGATAGGAGCAAGCAGAAAAGAGGTGTTGGGTCATCTGGATCGGGAAATAGCGCACAGAAGAGGGTCAGACAGAGTGGGCCAAATCAGACTGGAAGGACCATGGCTACTAATCAGAGACCGACTCAGTGTAATCGCTGTGGAAAGTCACATTGGGGAGGTTGTTACACCGGTGAGAGGGGTTGCTTTGAATGTGGATCTCCGGATCACCGTGTAAGGGATTGTCCTCGGAAGATGGCAAGGAATCAGCCAGAGGGTCAGAACCGTACTCCAGCAAGGAATGTGGGGCCACCGCAGAGGGGTCGTGGTAACGGTAGAGGAGGCAACGGTCCTAATCGAGGTCGCAGAACTCAGGGCAGAGGAGCAGGCAACACAGAGGCTAGGCAGCCTGGCTTAGTCTACGCAGCGAGGTGTCGCGAGGAGGGTGACGCTCCGGACGTCATCACCGGTACGTTCCTAATTTTTGGTCTACCCTATGTTGCATTAATTGATGTGGGTTCGACGCATTCATACATTGCCAATAGTGTAGTAGAGACTATGAACTTGGATTTTGAGACTACTTCTAGCGAGATGACTGTAATGAGCCCTCTAGGACACTCCGTGATGGTGAACAAGCTATATAGAGATATACCCCTAGAACTCCAAGGGGTAGTGTTTGTGGCTGATCTGATGGAACTGCCGTTTGGGGAGTTCGACCTAATTCTTGGAATGGACTGGCTGGTTAAGTATCAGGCAAGGTTGGATTGCGCGGCTAAGCGCATGATTCTAAAGACGGCCGAGGGTGATGAAGTGGTAATGATCGGTAACAGAAGAGATTATCTATCCAATGTAGTGACTGCCTTGAAGGCCGAGAAAATGATCAAAAAGAGGTGTGAAGCATTGTTGGTTCAGATTTACGCCTTGGAGGCTAAGGAGTCAGCAGTTGAGAAGGTCCGAACTGTAGGGGAATTCGCTGACGTGTTTCCTGAAGAACTTCCGGGTCTGCCTCCAGATCGGGAAGTTGAGTTCGGTATAGACTTGTTGCCTGGAACGGCACCTGTGTCCATAGCACCCTACCGAATGGCACCGAAGGAGTTGGCGGAACTGAAGGCTCAAATTCAGGAACTCTTGGATAGAGGGTTCATTCGACCCAGCATATCTCCGTGGGGAGCACCTGTGCTGTTTGTCAAGAAGAAAGACGGGTCAATGCGGATGTGTATCGACTACCGTCAACTTAACAAGCTGACGATCAAAAACAAGTATCCGTTGCCTCGGATTGATGACCTGTTT
The DNA here is from genome assembly GCA_005393395.2 of Gossypium australe. Lineage (NCBI taxonomy): Eukaryota > Viridiplantae > Streptophyta > Magnoliopsida > Malvales > Malvaceae > Gossypium > Gossypium australe. Next base: position 2,619,697 of record CM016620.1, on the reverse strand, counting down.
GATCAATTGAAGGGTGCATCGGTATTCTCGAAGATAGACCTTAGGTCGGGCTATCATCAACTTAAGGTGAAGGAGGCTGATGTGCACAAGACGGCATTTCGTACCCGGTATGGGCATTACGAGTTCTTAGTGATGCCGTTTGGGTTGACCAACGCGCCGGCAGCGTTCATGGACTTAATGAATAGGGTGTTTCAGCAATACTTAGATCAATTTGTCGTAGTATTTATAGACGACATATTGGTTTACTCGAAGACGGAGGAGGAGCATGATAGGCATTTGCGTATAGTTCTACAAGTGCTGAGGGAGGAGCAGTTGTATGCCAAATTCAGTAAATGCGAATTCTGGCTTAGAGAGGTGACCTTCTTGGGTCACGTGGTGTCAGCTGAAGGGATTAGAGTGGACCCTCGCAAGGTTGAAGCGGTGTTGGACTGGAAACCACCTCGGTCAGTGGCGGAAATTCGAAGTTTTCTAGGTCTGGCCGGGTACTATCGAAGATTTGTGGAAGGATTCTCTTTAATCGCCGCGCCGTTGACTAAGTTGTTAAGGAAAGGAGTCCCATTTGTTTGGTCAGAGAAGCAGCAAGAAAGTTTTGATAAGCTAAGAAAGATTCTGACGGAAGCTCCCGTTTTGGTTCAGCCTGAGGCGGGGAAATTGTTCACAGTTTATTGTGATGCGTCCCATAATGGTTTGGGATGTGTGTTGATGCAAGAAGGGAAGGTAGTGGCCTATGCATCCCGTCAGCTAAGACCGCATGAGGTTAACTATCCTACTCACGATTTGGAGTTGGCGGCAGTGGTCTTCGCTTTAAAAATATGGAGGCATTACTTGTATGGAGAGAAATCGATTGTCTATACGGATCATAAAAGTCTGAAGTATCTCTTGACGCAAAAGGACTTGAATCTGAGGCAGCGCCGATGGATTGAATTGTTGAAAGACTACGACTGTTCAATTGAGTACCACCCAGGCAAGGCTAACATGGTGGCTGATGCGTTGAGCCGAAAAGTCGTGACAGACTTAAGGGCGATGTTTGCTCGTCTTAGTCTATACGACGACGGAAGTCTCTTAGCAGAGTTGCTGGTTAAGCCCACCTGGATCGAGGAGATTAAAGAAAAACAATTAGGAGATGACAGTTTGAGCGCGCGGAGATTGCAAGTTCAAGATGGCGGTTTGGAAGGATATAGTTTGACTGGTGATGGTGTGTTGTGTTTTCAAGGGCGGCCTTGTATGCCGAATGATATGGGCTTGAGGCAAAGAATTCTTCAGGATGCACATAGCAGCCCTTACGCTATGCATCCTGGAGGTAGCAAGATGTACGGAGATTTGCGGAAGCAGTTCTGGTGGCCAGGGTTGAAGCGTGAGGTAACTGATTTCGTGGGAAGGTGTCTCACGTGTCAGCGAGTAAAAGCGGAACATCAGTTGCCATCTGGGTTACTTCAACCGGTGAAGATTCCTCAGTGGAAATGGGAGAGGATCACTATGGACTTTGTCAGTGGGCTACCCCTCACGCCTAGCAAGAAAGACGCAGTTTGGGTGATTGTGGACCGTCTGACCAAGTCGGCTCACTTCATACCGGTAAGGGTGGATTACTCGCTTCAGAGGTTAGCTAAGTTGTATGTGGCAGAGATAGTGAGGTTGCATGGTGTGCCAGTGTCGATCATCTCAGACAGGGACCCCAGATTTACATCGAGGTTTTGGAGAGCACTACATCAGGCTTTGGGTACACGGCTGGATTTCAGTACAGCATTCCATCCACAATCTGACGGGCAGTCGGAAAGAGTTATTCAGATTTTGGAGGACATGTTAAGAGGCTGCATTTTGGACTTCGAAGGTAGCTGGGAGGAATTTTTGCCATTGGCTGAGTTCGCATACAACAACAGTTATCAGGCAAGCATTAAGATGGCACCATATGAAGCGTTATATGGTAGGAGATGTCGCACACCTACTTGTTGGACGGAGTTGGGTGAGCGACGGATATTAGGACCGGAATTGGTTGCAGAAACTGAGGATAAGGTGAAGAAGATCCAAGCTCGATTGAAAGAAGCCTCGGATAGGCAAAAGTCTTACGCTGATCTCAAACGGAGGGACATAGAATTTGCCGTAGGAGACGAAGTTTTTCTGAAGGTCTCGCCATGGAAGAAGGTGCTAAGATTTGGGAAGAAGGGCAAATTAAGCCCAAGGTTCATTGGACCGTTTAAGGTGCTAAAACGAGTGGGACCAGTAGCTTATCAGCTCGAGCTACCTGCAGAACTGAGTCAGATTCACGATGTGTTCCATGTCTCCATGCTTAGACGCTATCGTTCTGATCCATCACACGTCTTGGCAGTTGAGGAAGTTGATGTGAGTCCAGATTTGACGATGGAAGAAGAACCTGTGCAGATCCTAGATCGGGATGTGAAAGTTTTGCGTAGGAAGTCAGTTCCTTTAGTGAAGGTCCTATGGCGGAATCATGACGTGGAGGAAGCTACTTGGGAGCCCGAGGATGCGATACGGCAGCAATACCCCCAACTCTTCTGACCCAGGTAATTTCGAGGACGAAATTATTTTAAGGGGGGTAGAACTGTAACATCTTGATCTAGGGGGGGTGGTTCACAAATAAATAATTTTTGATGCGAATCGTGTCATAGAAAATAAATTGGTAGAGTGGCTGAGTGCATTAGTGCAGCTACTCCCTCAGGTCGCAGGTTCGAGCAGTGGGGAAAGAGTAATTATTTTAGGCTTCTGGCGTTAAAGCTAGGGGAACCTAGCTAAGGAGTGTTTAAAAGAAAATTCTGATGCCTTTATGTCGTGAAATGAACGCAGGCCGAATGGCTAGGACGCAGGAAGCTAAGGGGGAGGGCTTCAAGTGGTCGCGCGTTCGAGCCCGAATGGAAGCGCGCGAATGTTTTATTTTTAGTTTAGCGCTGCTTTGAATGAAGGGCTTAAAAGAAATAATTGACGCGTTTATAGTACGGAAGACGCAATAGGCAGACTGGCTGGGGACTGGGAGAATTCTCCCCAGGTCTCGGGTTCGAGACCTGGGGGCAACACATGAAGACTATTCTTTTTGGCTTCTTCAGGCGAGGAACGTAGTGGCTGCATGGGCATTAAATGTAGCATGCACACACGCAAGAATGGTTTAAAAGAATTGTTGAAGCAATTACGTCATGAAAGACATGCTAGCCGAGTGGCTAGCGCTTGGAAGGTACTGCCCCGGGTCCAGGGTTCGAAACCCATGCGCAGCGCATGGAAAGAATCTTTTTGCTTTGGCCGGCGTTTGGGGGTTTTGGCATGCACATGTACGCGTGGGATCAAGGCTGTTGGCTGCATGTTCTTTTATTCTTTTGGTGTTGTTGTTTCATTTTATTTATTTAGTTATCATTATTTTCTTTTATAATTGGGAATATGGGGTAATATTTTATAATGGTATGGGACTTACCCTTATTTTAATTAGTTATTTATTTAATCTAAGCATGGGGGGGGAAATGTTGGGAATGTACCCAACCAATGTTCATAGGAAATTGAAGGTGGAAGGAGAATGTCTTGGAGTGGCCGGCCTTGGAGTTTAGCAAGGGAGAGCATGCTCGGCATTAGCTCTTTCATTCTTCCTTTCCCTCTAATGTTGAATGCTTGGCCGAAGGTGCTTCCCTATACCATCTTTTCTTCTCAATTTTGATGATCGAATATGGTGTTTCCTAGAGAGGAAATTTCGGCTGGAGGTGGTGTCCATGAAGTGAAGCAATGTTGAGGTAAGGGATGACCAACTTTTGTGGACTTGAGCTTTAGGCTTTGGCCGAAAAAGGGAGACTCCAAGGAGCTTAAGTTTAGTTTGGAAGGAGCTTTAGGGAGTGTTTTTGGCTAGCTCATGTTACCTTCTTTTCTTTTCATTGATGTTGGCCGAAACTCTAAGCTCTTTGACCTTGTAAAAATTTCATTTCTTTTGTAGCCTTAGTCGAATATCAACAAGAGCAGATCTAGAAGTTGGTCCTTCTCTAATCGGTTCATAAGGTAGGTAAATGGTCAAAGCCGAATGCCCTACCTTGTTCCTCTTATTCTTGTCGACTTTTAAAGGAGTAAGAGCCGATTTCGGCACTTTTTAACAAGGGTGCTAAATACTTGTTGAACCGAATCTGCCTAGGTGCTCCGGGACTTGAGATCTTCAAAACCAAGTCTTCTCTCATTTTCAATCGTTTGGTAAGAACACACACTCTCTCTCTCTCTCTCTCTCTCTCAAATTTCGGTTTTAAACCACCCCCCTCAATGCATGTCGAAAACATGAGTTAAGGACCATGTAGGAATCGGCCAAAAAGGGGAGGGGGTATAGGCCATGCTAAATTGGAAATGTTTGCATGCATAGCAGACACCAATGAGTACTGTGGATTTTAAATTCTTCAGAGAATCTCGACGAGTCAAACAATAACTTGGGAGTTCGGTAAGCTTAAAAATAGTTAAGCATTTTTCGGCCAAAGGCCATTCTTAGTATTTTTCGAGTAACCGATTTATGCACTATGATTTTTAGGAGGGGACTAAATCGGCTAAGAAATCAGAAGTTTTCCGGATTTCAAATCACGCGGTTTAGTGCTCATAAAGGTTCGGCCTAAGGCCCTATTTTGTCATGATATGACCGATCCTTTGGAATTGTTGATTAATCAATGAGACTCTTTAATAATAGCTTATGTTGGCCGAATATAGGGGCTATATGAGGACAAGTTCGGGACTTTTTAAATATCACGTAGATCCGGGATTTCTTGTAGGCCTTCGATAAATTAGGTGTGTAAGCTCTTACACACTTTATTAGTATAAACTGTTGTTTGATAATATTATAACCTCTCATGTGGTTACTTTGCCTAGTGGGCATAAGCTTGGTATTCGGGTAAGTCCCCTATTACTCGATTTACGATATGTGTTGTATATATCATCATATGCGGAAAAATGCTATGTTATATACGATTGCATGATATATGGAATCATGATACTTGTGATATGACCATGATGATGGTGGGATTGATGAGAGGGAGTAATATTCGTGTCGACGGACACCAGTGTTTTGGTAACACATTGTGACTACGGTCACCAGAGGTTTGGTACCTCCAGAGGTTTGGCACCTCATAGCGTCTCGTCCCTGTGGCTTAGTACCACCGTGGGTTGGCCCCACATTTGAGATACGGGATCGACGCCAGTGATTTGGTATCACACGATGGGTTGGCCCCATCACTTGATTGTGACTTCAGGTCACCAGTGGTTTGGCACCACCAGTGGTTTGGCACCACACGTATTGACGGATATTGTGACTATACGTCACCAGTGGTTTGGCACCACCAGTGGTTTGGTACCACACGGGGTAGAAAAGGAGCATGGATGGCTAGGTTGGGTTGCATAATTGCATGCCATACTAATATCTTGTGTATGAGTGTTATTTCCCGGGTTGGGGATTTATACACTGAGTCTTGGTGACTCACCCCTTCCCATATCATCTTGCAGGTGAGTAGAGCACGGATGCGGAGCCGAGGAGAGCTCGAGGCGGCCATGTTGGTTTTGTGGACTTGAAATTTTATTTTACCCCGTTTTAAGTTTAATTATTCACTACAATTCGATTGGGTTGTAATATGGCCGCTTATTATTATTTTGGATGGTTAGGTAGTTGTTTTTACTTTACTTTATAACTGATGAACTCACAAACGGTTATGCAAATCGGTTAAAAGTAACGTTTTCAAAAATAAGTACTCGTACGCATTTTCAAGGAAAATGTTACCATCGGGTAACGAGATTTTCTAAGCTATTGATCACGCTAAAGTTCTAAAATTTTAAATGGTCAAATGGTTTTAAAGGAAGAAAGGATTTTCAACTCAATCGAATCAACCCACTTGAGTTTTGACGAACACCGTTTTATACCCTTAACAAAAATTTTTCTTAAATTTCTACTACTGATCCAAACCTTCCAAACTTCTCTCATTCGGTGACATACCAGATCCGGTCATGGCTTGTGGGCCGGGTTTGGGGTGTTACACTAAAGTTGACAATAATTTACACGGCTAAATTGTTAATTGATAAGAATTTGATTTTTAGAACAAAAATTTCTTTAAGATTCATCATACATGGCATTGTAAGTTATGTATTATTTAAGATTCTTCATACGTGGCATTGTTACACCTGGGGAGGATCCGTTATATCTTCCAGTGAGATATAAGGCAACCCGTCAGGTTTCCAGCCTATATACTTTGAATCTTTTTATTTTTATCTATACAAGTATTAAGTAAGTTATGTATTATTTAAGATTCTTCATACGTGGCATTGTTACACCTGGGGAGGATCCGTTATATCTTCCAGTGAGATATAAGGCAACCCGTCAGGTTTCCAGCCTATATACTTTGAATCTTTTTATTTTTATATATACAAGTATTAAGTAAGTTATGTATTATTTAAGATTCTTCATACGTGGCATTGTTACACCTGGGGAGGATCCGTTATATCTTCCAGTGAGATATAAGGCAACCCGTCAGGTTTCCAGCCTATATACTTTGAATCTTATTATTATGTAAGTTATGTATTATGTAAGTTAGATAATTTGATGAAAGCTATGTAAGTTATGTAAGTTATTTATTATGTAAGTTAGATAATTTGATGAAAGCTATGTAAGTTATGTAAGTTATTTATTATGTAAGTTAAATAATTTTATGTTAGTTATGTATTACGTATTATGTAAGTTAAATTAAAATTTCAAATCGAGAATCAGTTGAGGTGTGAACATATATGGCATGCATTATATTGTAGTTTTTTTTGTAAATATTATTATATGTTATTATATATTTTTTTTAAAAATGTTATTATATGTTTTTTATAATGTTATTATATGAATTTTTTTTTAAAAATGTTATTATATGTTTTTTTAAAATGTTATTATATCATTTTATATCATCTTATATGCAAGATTTTAGCCATGATTAATAATAATAATAATAATAATAATAATAATAATAATAATAATAATATTATTATTATTATTATTATTATTATTATTATTTTTATATTGTGTTTATTATATTATATTATTATTATTTTATATTGTGTTTATTATTATTTTATTATTATTGTATATTGTGTTTATTATTATTATTATTATTATTGTTATTATTATTTTATATTGTGTTTTTTTTATTATTATTTTTTATATTGTTTTTATTATTATTATTTTATATTGTGTTTATTATTATTATTATTATTATTATTATTATTATTTTATATTGTGTTTATGTTAATCTTTATATCGTTCCATACCTTTAACTTAGTTAAATTAGAACCAAGTTGTTCATGTACTTACGTATTTTTGTTGACATTTGAGCTGATAAATCAACTTTACCAAATGTGCAAGTTTAGTTTAGTTTCAATGTAAGCAGTGGTAGTAGGTAGATGTTTAGCTGAAATTTGTTTGTTTTTTATCACCCTATTATATGTCATGGCATTATGCCTCAATTTGAAGTTAATGAACATACACATTTTCTTCTTCATTTTTTTGGCTTTCACTCACGCAAATAGCTTAAGCTTCATATCTGATTTCTTTTATTTGCTTAACAAGCATCTAGACTTCAAGCTCAAGTTTCTGTCTTTGTAATTCATAATCATTCTTAGTTCAAACACAGCCACACATCCTAGGCTTCAAAAATTCAATTACAACTTTCACAGCTATAGGCTTCAAATCGCAACATTCTTAGCAAAATGAAAAGAAATCAAACAAAGCATAATACCATAGTTTAAAACTTCATTTTACAGCATTTAAATTGATCAATTTGCAACAAAAAAGGGATATATATATATATACAACATGATCTACTTAACAAGCTCCAGCAATGCTAAAACAATACCTAAAATCTTATGATATTATAAACAAAGAAAGTCACAATTCTAATTTTTTCAGAGATTAATCAATAAAATATGAAAAAGAAAAGCATATGTTTGACATATTCAAGTAGGATTAGTATTGAATTTCATAAACAACCTTAAACGAATTAGATATTCAGAATCCGGAACCATTTTTAAATTCAACCAGAACATTGGCACATGTTATGAATTGATTAACTTTAGCAACTACTGTAAAATTCAGAATCCGAAACCATTTTTAAATTCAACCAGAACATTGGCACATGTTATGAATTAGCATATACATACCTCTAATAAATGTTTAGAGAACACAGAAAATGCCAAATGAACACAGAAATGGTGCTGCCAACTTCTTCAGATCAAATACCAAAATCAAACAGCCCCAAATATCTTCTTATCTACAAACATCATTTTATAAACAATAATGGTTAGATTCTTGTCATTAAGAAACATTAATCAAACACATAATTGGCTTGAAAATGAGAAGAGAAGAATAAATGGTTAGATTCTTGTATAAAGGATTTTCCCTTATGAGAAGAGAAGAATAAAGCACAATCCTATTATGAGTGACTCATTAGTTCCATCATCGTAATAACTTATCCCATCCTATGTTCCTTGCATAATGCATTGATTAAAGAATTGAAAGTCAGTACATTAGGATGGACTCCATTCATCACTCTATCGAGCAAGCTTATCTCTTCTGTTCTGTCCATTTACCTTTAATTGTTTCACCCAAACTAAATGTCCATCATAATAAAAGAGCAATAAACAAAGTATTATTTCAAATGCAAAGGAAAGTAATAACCAAAAGAAAAATTAAACCATCATCAAGTTCATTTCCTTTGTGAAGAGAAATGTGCTTCAATCTTATTCAATTGATTTTTACTACAATTATTAAAAACCATGCAAACATTTTTTTGCTGTACAAACAGAAACTGGATTTTCCCTTTATTTTTTTGGGCGTTTGTGAAATCAAACCTAGCTCCAAATGCCAATCGTGGAATACTTATAAATTACAGGAAAAAATTCAATAGAAAGTCAGGATAATCAAAAACCAGATAATCGAAAACCCCACACAAAAACTAAACAAATCAAATAATACCTAAACACATACAAACCAAAACCCAAACAACAAATAAATAAAGAAATCGAATTATATATTAAGATTACCTTTGAATTGGTAAAGGCTTGGATTTCGGACAACGTTTAATCTCGCGTCCGATGCAAAATCTAGATGGAAATCTGCATGACGGAGAGGACTAAAAAGCCCGAGCACAGAAACAATCAGTACAATGAAAGCAGAAGGAGATGAGGGAACCTAGCGAAAAAAAAAGTAAAATGAAAGCAGAAGGTTTTGAATCGAAAACAAATTACTTCATTTTGAATCGAAAACAAATCTACAAATTACGAGCGGAGAAAAACAAAAATCAATGAATGAATAGTAAATAACACGGAGGAAACAGAGGATCGTACGTACCTTTCACGGAGGAAACAGAGAATGAAGGGAGGTTCTCGAGATTTCTAATGAGAGCGGTAGGGGATTTGGGGAGAAATTAGGGATTAGGTGTTCGTGTGTTTGGGGGGCAGAGGGGGAAGACTCGGGGTAAAGACTAAGGAAAACGGTGACGTTTTGTCAAAAGAAAAATACGTTTTGCGGCGTTTTTATACAAGCGCCACTAATGCCTACATTTAGCGGCGTTTATCAAATAGCGCCACTAAAGCTGTTTTAAAAAAACGACGTCGTCCCGCTTATAAGGGGTTTCCGGATAGATGGTAAAAATGACATCGTTTAAACAGTAAACTCTGCGGCGCTAATTCATGAAACGACACCGTTTTCTCTAAGTTTTTTGCGGCATTTTTGGTCAAAAACGCCACTAATCTCTTTCATCTTAAATAAATTTTAACAGTTTTATTTTTTATTAAATTCCTTTTAAAACTAATTTTGCTTTGTTTGAAACAATATATATACCTTATTTGTAAAAAAAACATAGTAATTTACAATGAAATTATTTTTAAAATTAATTTTTTTAAATTTGAGTTTTAAGCAATCTAGTTTAATTAATATATGATTTCTTTTACGTTTAAATAATTAAAACTAAAATGAAAATTTAATATACTAATACTAATATATATTATCTTTTTTGCATTTATATAAGAAATTATTTAATATATAAACTTAAAATAAATCAGTCATATATATACATATCTTTATTATTTTAAATAATTGTATTTTCATTTTTTTCATTTTTAACATATATTATTTCAATTTTTTTCTATGTGTTATTAATTTTTTGTAAAGATTTTAAATATTAAATTAAAAATATAATGTTTAATTAATATAATTAAACTAGTTAAATACTAAATATAATGTTTTTTTAAATTGAGTGCTTGACTTTTTTTGCAATTTTGGCTCTCATTTAGTCAAAACCCTAAATCTTATACTCCGGCTAAACCCCCTAAACATTCAACCATAAGCCCTAAACTATAACCCCTAACACATAAACCCTTAACACTTAACCCTTAAACCCATAAACCCTTAATCTTAACCCCTAACCACTACCAGTACTTAAACCTTAATATCGTTAAACACTAAGATTTTAAACCCTCAAGATTAATCCCTAAACCCTAAATTTAAAACCCTAAATATTATACCCTAAACCAAAAACACCAAAACACAAACCTCAAACTAAAAACCCAAAACCATAAATCTTAGACCATTAAACTCGAACTTTAAACTCTAAACTGCAAACCTTAAACCATAATTCGAGACCAATTTTTTGGGAATTCAGTTTCGGGATTTTGGGTCATATAGCTAAACCATAAACCCTAAACCTAAACCATAAACCCTAAATCCTAAACCCTAAACTCAAAAATTAACCTAACACATTAACCATTTCACCTCAAACCCAAAACCCTAACCAATTAACCATTTTCCCCTAAACCCCGGCCCCTAACCATTAATTAACACTTAAACATTAATACCACTAAACACTAAGATATTAGTCACCAAAATAACAAACCCTAAACCATGAAATTAACATACTAAACATTAAACCCTAAACCATGAAATTAACATACTAAACATTAAACCCTAAATCAATTTTAATAGCTTAATTTGTAACTTAAATGAAAACTTCTAAATTATTTACTTAGCAATTTGTAATTTTTCATAATTAAGTAACTAAAATGAAACTTTATCATTGCTTATAAGTGAATTAATTAAGATAAAATATAATTCAAAGCAAGAATAAGGAAAAAATACGAAAAACTTTTAGCGGCGTTTGAAGAAAAAGCGCCGCTAAAAGTCGGGGAAGTTGCGGCGTCTTAAGAAAAAACGCCGCTAAAAGTCGGGGAAGTTGCGGCGTTTGTAAAAAAGTGCCGCTAAAGGTCGGGGAAGTTGCGGCGTTTGTAAAAAAGCGCCGCTAAAAGTCAGGGAAGTTGCGGCGTTTGTAAAAAAGCGCTGCTAAAAGTCGGGGAATTTGCGGCGTTTGTAAAAAAGCGCCGCTAAAAGTCGGGGAAGTTGCGGCGTTTGTAAAAAAGCGCCGCTAAAAGTCGGGGAATTTGCGGCGCTTGCAGAAAAACGCCGCTATATACCATTTTTAGCGGCGTTTTTGTAATAAACGCCACTACTGTTCATTTTTTTTGCTGCGTTTTCCTTCAAACGCCACAATTGTATAATATGGGCGGCGTTTTTCTTCAAAACGCCACTAAAAACGCCGCTAAAAGTCTTATTTGGTGTAGTGTTGGTTAGAAGACGTATTAAAATAGTTAGTTATATGGTTTGGTTAATTACGTGTATATGCGATATTTGCTATGTTAATGATTTTAAATGGTACTATGAATGAAATGGTATATGTTGACTATTTATATACGAAAGTGAGCATGTTTGACCAGCTATGATGTAATGTTATAATTGAAGTATGTTCAATAATGAATTCGGAATTTGATAGCCATGCGAGTGTAGTTCATTTGACTTCGAATTTTTAAATAAAGAAGTATGATTTATAAACATGTATGCCTGTTCAGGGTTAGGTTTAGATCGGTAATGCCTCGTAACCCATTCTGGCGACGGATTCGGGTTAAGGGGTGTTACATGGGCCCACACGGGTAGTCCACACGAGTGTGTGGGATTTTGGGCCAGACCGTGTGATCCACACAGCGAAGGCCAATTTGGGCTGTGTAGGCTGCACGGGCGTGTGGGCCCACACGAGTAGGCCACATAGGCGTGTGACCCCATTTTCAATGAATTGATTGCTAAGGTTGCACGGGTCGCCCAAGTCGACTGTGAACCTACTGTATGGTTGATAATCATTACTTAGACCCCTAATTGTGTGAACTGACTGATTGATGGATATATATTGAGCATGATGATAATATGTATGTATACATTTATTGATTATATGTACTGATATCATGAGATAGCATGCCATACATTGCATGGGGTTGGGTTGATTTTATTTGTAGAAAGTGTACTGAAAGGCTCTTAAGCCTAATATACTAGCAGCTCAGCTGCAACTACTGTTTTGTGCCGCATTCGATACTACCTAGAGTGTAGGGATGGGTGGGTTGATTTAATCCCCAAATAGAGTGTAAGGTTGGACGGAGATGGTGTGTAGGGGTTGGTTGAGTAGGACTTTGTTACTGAATACTGTATAACTGTTACTGATACTGTGATGGGCTAAGGCCCTTGCGCATACTGATACTGATATTGAGTTGGGCTAAGGCCAAACCGTTACTAATACTGAAAGGGGCTTAGGCCCGAGACTGTTTTTGACTGTGCACTGTGTTTACTGTTGTTTGTTTTCTGTGGGATTACACATTGAGTTTACGTAAACTCACCCCTTTCTGTTTAATGTGCACAGGTAATCCCCAGACCTAGACGGATTGGTGCGACGGAGGACTCGATGGTCACCACAGTTTTTGGACTTTTACGATTTATAATTTATGATTTGTGGTTTATTTGGATGTAATTTGGGAACTTTTGCTTAAATTTGGTTTTTATTTATTATTATGGATTTATAACTGCTAGACGTAGGAAAACTCGGTTTTTAGAAAGGCAAAGTTTTCTCTAAACACACGATTTACTCAAAACGGTTTTAAAAGCTTCTGCAATGAATTATGTTTAAAACAACCGACTAAACGAGTAAAGATTTTGGGATTAAGAAAAGATAAGAAAAGTAAGTAAATTGAAATGGTTTTATCGTAGAAACTTAGTTTTCAACACGCTATCATGTAACTTCACCAGATTCGGCCATAACGTCTAGGCCGAGTTTGGAGTGTTACATATTTAACAAAATATTTTAGTAATATAAAAAAAAGGTATTTATAAATGTCACAAAACTTATACATATTTTAGTAAAAAAAAATTATTTATGAGTATAATAAATAATATTTAAATGGTAAATTTAGTAATGTAAAGCTTCTCCAAACTCGTGCTTATATATATATTGATATTATCAATGTTCATTTTTGATCCATGTTCAGAGTTTGTGGTTATATCTCTTAATAATACCGTCTTCAAGACTCGGAGCCGTGTTCTCTCCTTAAAAGTGTAATGTACCTTATCACTATACCCAATACTTGTTGATAATATACTTATATTGATTATTATTATTTAGTTAGAGGGATTAAATTCCAAAATAAGTTTTGTCTTTGAAGTGGACCTCCAATTTGGTTGTTGTTGCTTTTCCCTCTTTTGTAAGGTTGTTTTTGACTTCACCTCCATACTAAAATCGAAAACCAAAAATAAGGAAATGCCAATGAATTTTCACTTTACAAAAATTAGGGGGAAATAAAAAAACAAACAATTTTTTTTTTAAAGAAAAGGATAAAAGTTGTATGTTTTTTTCTTATGAAAAATAAAACAAAGTATCACAATTTTGGAAGGATATATTTCACGAGGTGGGTGCAAAATAATTTATATAATAAAGTTATAAAAAATAAAAATAAAAATAAAATACAATTCTTTTTTATACAATATTAAGAATAAGGAATGAGGTAATTTCACAATTGAGTTAAGGCTCGATTAACGAGTGATACTAACTCAACAAAACATTGAAATATATCGATAAAAAGCATAATTTATCTTCGCGCAATAGATTTTACTATTGAGGTTAATTCAAGTTTAATTTTATTACATACATTAATATTTCATTAGATATAATAATTTTACATTATTTAAATATTTAAATCTAAATATATATTACTAATATTATAATATGATATTTTTATTTTGATAATTGTGAGTGAAAATTTATTATGTCTTAATTTTTTAATTACTTAATTTTTATTTTTCACTACACCTTAAAAGAGTTTGTGTAAATTAGTTTGTGTAAATTTTCATTGATAACTTCAATTTTTTAACCATTACTATCTATTTATCTTTATTTAAAAAGAAAAACTAAAAGCATTTTTTTAGCAAAATCCCAGAAATTTAATACTATAATAAAAAATATAAATAAATAAATAAATATTAGGCTTAAGATATCATTTGGTACTTGAGTTTGATATAATTTTTAATGTGGTACTAATATTTTTTTGGGTCCAATGTGGTACTTATATATGACAAAAGTTAATACATTTTGGTATCCAAAAATACCCAAATTAATTTTTTATGTTTAATTTGGATTTTAGGGTAAGTTAATGAAAAATTATAATTAACTAATAATATTAGAAATTAAATTTTCTCAAATCAATTTAAAAATTAGGGAAAAATTACAATGATCATATGCATCTGGACGCCAAATTTAAAAATTTATAATTAATACTAAATTTATTCTATAACAAAGTTATGAAAATTTTAACCTAAATCTAATAATTTAAAGTTAATTTTCATCAAATCAACCTTAAAACTCGAATTAAATATTAGAATATCAACACTACTACTTTTGAGTTCCATAAAACATAAATACTATATTAAAAAAAAAAGTGTGAAATTCATATGACTAAATCAATGAGTTTGATAACAAATTTAGTGTATGTATTTATAAATTGAACCCATTATTGTTGTATAAATTCAGTCAAAATTGTATTTAGAACAAAATTTTCTCCCATAATCTTAGATTTCAACCACCCAAGTTTTGAATTGAAAAAAAGAATAAAAAATTTCAATTGGGAATGACATCACAAAATGGAGAAAGTAACTTAAATTTCTTCTTCTTCTTTTTTTTTTTTGTTGCTTTTGGGTTTTATTTTAAAACAAATTTTTTGCAAAATTTAATTAGAAATTGATTGTGGGATTCATTAATTAGGCTAAAAATGGAAAAATAATAAATATTCAGTTACAAAAACAAAGTGGTTTTAGTGTAAAATCTTTGACACATTGCAAAATTCATTTACTCATGTATTGCCAAGCCCTTCAAAACCAACCTTCCTCAGTTAATATTTTTTTTTTCTCCTCCAAATTCCCTCATAAAAAGACAAATTTTTTTGTTTCAAAATACCCTCTTAAGACAAATAAAATGCCTTTTTATTTGGGGTTTACCTACACCTATTTATGAATAAAATCATGTATATTTACTAATAAAAAACTAATTTTAGCGTTACGAGTTAAATGACATCAAATTCAATAAAAAATATTACATAAAATACTTAAATTAAAATTATAATAGTAAAATAAAATTAAATGTTACTTAATTCATTTAATTGAAAAAAGCTACTAAAAACTCCAAATCTTTTTAAGTAGGACGTTTTTGTTGTTTAATTCATTTACCTAATTAACATGTGTTTATACATATTGATTTTTATTTTTATTTGAAATTTTTTCGATACACAGTTAGTGGAGGTTTTTACACTTCACAAACGGGCTAAAAGTTTAATAAGTGTATTATATAATGTAGTAAAAAGTAAAAAAAATTATATAAATAAATATGACACTTGTCACATCCTCAACCCGTTTGTGGAGTTTAAAAATTTCACTAACAGTATATCAAATAATTACCTTTTTATTTAAAATACTATTAAAAAAAATTATCTGGTACACTGTCAATGAAGTATTTAGACTCTACAAGCAGGACCAAAGGTTGATAAGTATCATATAGGAGTATAATAAAATATTTTAAAAAAAGCCACATGCCAATTTTTAATAATGATGTTAAAATAAAAAATACACTATTAATATATCAAATACTCCTCTTTAAAAAATTACTATAATAGATTATTTTCACTAAATTCAAAAAATATTATAAACCAACATTTTGGTTTCTATTTCTATATATACATATTAGATAATTAATAGTTTTTGGAGTTAAAAAGTTTATATAATTGTTAATTTTCGGTTTAAAATGTTCATCTACTTAATTTATTCAAGAAATAAATTCAAGAAAATAGCTAAAAAAGTTGCAAAATTTTCGTTTTTTTGTCTCAAATATTAAACTCTCTTAATTTCAAAATTTCATGGAGGTAGAAAAATTAAAATATAAATTTATTGAGGTAGAAAAATTAAAATATAAATTTATTAATAAGTGTTTAATAAAAAGATTATTAAAATAAAAATTTGAAATTAATTTTAAAATCATCAGTTTCGGTTTTAATTTTTTAGTACAAAATGATTCGAACTCAGATTAATCTTAAAGAAATTGAGCGCTCGATATATAGATTTCGAGAAATACATAATCTAAAATTAAATCTTGGAGAGTGAGATATAAATCTGTAACTAATTTCTATAAACATCACTTGACTAAATCCAACATTAAAAATAAATCCAAATTTAAGTCCTTATTCATAAAAATCCATTTAATTGGTAATAATCATGATTTTGATGCTATGAAATTAACAAATAAAAGTAATTAAAGATTAAAAAGATTAAAAAAACACATGAAATTTGGGTAAAAAATTTTTGGCTTGAAAAGAATGGAAGGGCCTCTCCATGTCTCCCACGTCTCATTTCAATTAACCTAAGAATTTCCCCTAAAATACAAATCTTTTTAACGAACTAATGATTAATTTGGGTCCAATTTCTTGCCCTTTGCAACACTTGAACTTGGAAGCTTAAAAGTCACAATCAACTTTCAATATTAACCCTTGCTTTCCCATTTCATCAATGGCTTAAAATATTGTCAAATAATTCAATATTTCAAACCCTTTTTTATTTTATTTTTATTTTTATATTATTATAACATAAATAAATAAGGAAAAAAAAGGGGCCCATATAGAAACTTAATCTCAAGCCTTTATAAACCATTAGTATAACCCTTTTTTTTTTGCAACACAAACATTAAACCATATACCCTTCTTTTCTCTTTTAAACTTTTCTCTTCCTTTTTTTCCTTTTTCTTCTTCTCCTCCTCCTCTTGTTCCTCTTGTTCAACTTGCATGGAGTACGATACAAGTTTTAAAGAGGATTTTCCTTTCCTTTCTAGCCTTTTCTCGGAGAATAACTCAAATTCTTCCTTCAAACCTGATTTTAATGGCTGTTTTCCTTTGCCTGATGGTTCTTCTCCATCATCTTCCTCTTCTCCATCATCATCATCTTCCAAAGCTTTGGTCCACAACTTTATTCTTAACCAAGACCAAGACACAACTCCAACTGGTAACAACAACAATGGTTCTCTCTTGAACAATCATCCTCACCATTTCCATCAGTTTCCCATTGATGGGTCCTCAAAGAATCCTTTTTTTGAGGATTCCACCACATGCACCGACCCTTTTATCGACCCTTACACCAATGATCTCAATGCTTACATCCCTTCCTTGTCTTTTACAGTACCCGATCATGGTACTTCTTTAAACAATGGCCTTACTTTCCAAGCCTTTTCAACTGAATCACCCTGTTGGGATTTTTCTCAAAACAAAGCTTCAGCTCCACCGGAAACCGGTGATCATCATCGGAGTTATCAGCAACAACAACCGGAGCCTATGGATTTTCAAGATCAACTACCGACGCCTCCACCACCACCACCTCCGGTGGCTACCAAAGTGGCTGAAGATGCTTCATGCATTATCGATCAAAATGGGCGTAATAATAATAATCAAGACAGGGATGATGATGATGATGACGATGAGAAGAACAACAACAGAAGGTTCCTCAAAGCCAAAAGAGTTAACCAAGCTACTAAGAAAACTAGTATAATCAAAGGTCAATGGACTCCTCAAGAAGATAGGTAAAAAATTAATTTCTTTTCCCTTCATTTTGTTATGCTTTCCCCCCCTTGATTAGGGTTTTGGGTTGTTTTTCTTTTCCTTTAAAGTCATGATTTATATGAAGATCTGATTATGTATGTGTGTATATGTTTTTGTAGAGTGCTAATGCAACTGGTGACAAGGCATGGAACAAAGAAATGGTCTCAAATTGCTAAGATGCTGAATGGGAGAGTGGGAAAGCAGTGTAGAGAGAGATGGCATAACCACTTGAGGCCCGATATCAAGGTTCTTTTACCTTGTTTTCCTTTTCCTTTTCTTCTTTTATTTCTCATTAACACATTAACCATACACATAAACATAGATATACATGCATGATCATGTATGTATTATATATATATCATACGTACGCATGTATATATATGTCATGGACAAAAGATTGCATTCAACATATATATTCTTGATACAAAAGATTAGATATATGTATGTATGTATTCATCATATGTTTATATGTAAATATACATATGCATCCATGGCTTACATCACATATGCATACACCGGGGCAAATGCGAGGGGTAGGTCGAGGTCTTGACCCCACAAGATGGTAAAATTACTTCTTAAATCCCTTAAAAATTATAAAATTATAAATTAGTATAATGGAAAATTTATTTTTGAGTCCCTTCGAGAACTTATAATTTAATTCTGATCCCTTTAACTTTTTTCCCCAGCCGTTACCCTGGTGCATATATGGTATTAGTTGTACCATTTAAACCATTTTGTTTTGTTGCGAGAATTTCCATTAAAGAATATATAATATTGACACGCGTCCGTAAATGAAAGGAAGCATTTACGTCAAATTATTATGTTATTATTATCTCTTAAAAAATTGTGAAAGTATTAAAAAGACTTACCATATAATCATTTGTTGTTATGGCGTGACAGCGCATAGTTAAGCAATTTGACCAGGGTTAGGTTAAACCAAAATATTCTTAATTCGGCCTTATCGTCATATTAAATTATAATTATAAAAAATAAATAAAAATAAATAAAAATTTTCTTTTCAATACAATTCCTAAAACCACCCATAGTCCGCACTTAAACCTATGTCCTTCTACATTGATAACAATGCCCATGCCAATTAAGTTAAGACTCAATCTGCATTAATTTTGTGTTTTTGTAAAAAAAAAAAAAGATTTACATAAAAGGTTTTTTTCCTTTACCATATGATTGTTAAACCTAATGATCATAAATTCTTAACTTTTCTTCTATCTATAAAGAAAAAGTTATGCCTATTACATGAAATATAAATAATGTTAAAATTACATTCATAATATCACACTTGTCTACTATGAAAGTTTGTTAGGGTAATCTTCCATGAGAAAACCAAGAAATGGATATATAATAAGTGAAACCTTTGTATTTGATACATAGTTAACTTATAAATTTATAGATTACTAATGAAACACCATTGATAATATGATAACTATACTTTTCAATAACTTGCGTCACGGGATTCATTCTAGCTACACAGATTCCTACACTAACCATGCGTCATGTATAAGAAAAACTTATATTTAATTGATTATTTATCAAATAACTTTTAACATTGTTTGTCTTCTTCAATTGAATATGGATTGTTTTGTCCAAAAATGTATGGGTTTATTTGAAATTACAGAAGGATTCATGGAGTGAAGAAGAAGACATGGTACTGATTGCAGCACACAAAGAAATAGGAAACAAATGGGCAGAGATAGCCAAAAGACTCCCAGGGCGTACTGAGAACACTATAAAGAACCATTGGAATGCTACCAAACGAAGGCAATTCACAAGGCGCAGCAAAGCCAAAGATGGCAACTCCAACCCTCCCAAAGGCTCCCTTCTCCAAAACTACATCAAGTCCGTAAGCTCCCCGACGGAACTGACACCGGCGGCAGCCGCCTCCTCATCGAGCCAACATGACAATGAGTTCGAAATGACTGATGCTAACCCACACATGGTGCAACTTGAAACTTCGGGTTTGAACTCTACTGGTTGGAGCATTGGAGCTTTAAACGATCATGTTCAACGTCAGCGTCGACAGCAGCAGGAAGTGAATTACTGTTTTGATGCTAATGTTTATAATGATATTCATCGTAATCAAAGCTTTGGATCGATGCTTGAAGGAGATGGCAATGGCAATGGCAGTGGCATGGGCAATTTGGAGCTTCCCTTGGAAATGGATTCGTTGAAGAAAGAGCTGGATTTGCTGGAGATGATCTCTCAAGGAAATCTCTAGTTTATTATAATCATAGCCCCCTCCCCCCCCCCCACCATAACATTATCTATTTAGGGTTTAAAAACTTTGGTCGTTTAATGTTAATTTAAGTTTCCTTTTAGTTTTATGTTGTAATGTTTGGGACATATATGTATCCTCAGCTTTACTAGGAACTTTCGACTGTTTTAATTTCGTCTAATTTAAATCTTTTTTATCTTCTAGTGTTTTTTTATGAATGATGTTGAAGGTTTATATCTGCCCTTATTTATTTCTAAAGTTTAAACATATATTTCTTTTGGTAAAAAAAAAAAAAAAACACTCTTGTTAGCTAGGAATAAATAGAAACAATTGTTCCTTCTTTAAGGAATCATAAATATCTTCTTCTAACAGCTGTATAACATATATTGCCACTTTTATCAAACAATCAACTACGTTGTTAGTTCATCGCAAGATATGCCTCAACATATATTTTTTGTTTAGGAATGCAATCAACCTTGCACTGTACCTAATGCTTTCTTAATGATTTTCTTTTTATTTATTTTATTTAACTCACTAGAAATTAATATTTAATTTACAAACCTTAAATTTGTATATATAAATATATATAGCAATGCACACTACAAAATTAATGATTTTGGGACGATTAAAATCATCTTTAATAAATTTAAAGACAAATTAATTCGTCCCTAATTTAAAATTGTGTTTGAAAAACTTGACAATATAAAATTATAATTAAAAACGAAATTCATCCCTAAAGCTTTAAGGAAGAATATCCTCCCAAATTTATAACAACGTATCAAAATAATTAGGGGTGGGTTGTATCCTTAAATTTTTAGAGACAAATATTGTCCCAAAATTTATCAAAATACCCCCAAATATTTAAGGACGTTTTGACTCTAAATGAATACTTTTTAAATTAAAATCTAATACTACAAATTCTTAAGAAAAAAATATTTTATTTACTTTTTTTTTTAGAAAAGCGGATTGGGCTTTTAATTAATAAAGACAACAAAACAAACACGGTTCAAATAGCCAGCCCAAATAGACTAGCCCGAATAGAAAACAATAAAGAAATATCTAAAAGATCAGAATTAACCTAAAAGAAAAATAAAAGAAAAATAAAATGAAAACTGTAAATAGGAAAATAAAAGATCATATACACTTAAATCAATAAAATCTATCTTAATAAATTTTAGGGTAAACTACGAAAATAGTCACTTTTGTTTGCCTTAGGTTACATTTCAATTACTTATGTTTGAAATGTTATGTTTTAGTCACTTACCTTATTGTGTTGTAACATTTTAGTCACTGAGCCGTTAATTACCGTTAACAGTGTAACGGTAAGTGACATGGAACGTTAAATCATAATTTCAAACGAAAATTTTAGGTTAAATTATACAATTGGCCCCTATATTTTTTCGTTTTGAGGAATTTAATTCTTTTTTTAATGTTCCTTTAACTTTCTTTTCTTTCTCCATTCTCTTTTGCTTCTCTCTCCGTTTTCCTCCATTCTCCATTTCTTTTAACGTAGTTTTTCTTTGTTTTCTATTTTTTAAAGCTAGTCCCTATATTTGGGTTTAACAAATAAAGAAATAAAAAGAAAAAATAAACTGTTCAAAAAAATAAAAGTATAGGGATTAGTTTTAACAAATAGAAACATGGAAAAACTATGTTAAAATAAATAAAGAAGGGGGGAAAATAGAGGGAGAAATAGAAGAGAATGGAAAAAATAAAGAAAGTTAAAAAACATAAAAAAAAATTAAATTGCTCAAAATGAAAAAATTTAGGGACCAATTGTATAATTTAACCTAAAATTTTTATTTAAAATGATGATTTAACATGTCACGTCAGCTTACTGTTATATTGTTAATGACTTAGTGACTAAAATGTTAGAACACAATAATGTAAGTAACTAAAATATAACGGTTCAAACATAAATAACTAAAATGTAACCTAAGACAAACAAGAGTGATTATTTTCGTTGTTTATCCTAAACTTTAGTGACATTTTACACATTCGATATTCTCACCCTAAGACAAGCAACAATCACAGGGTACACATGTATAATTTGCAAGAAAGCACCACAAAAATTTGGATTACATGTAGCAACATCTTGAAAATATCCGGTCTGAATGGTTACAATTTCCACCTTACAACTGAATCGAAAAAGGTTTGAAATGGCTCTAATCTAACAAGATGATACAAAACCTGCAAGAAAACACCACATACAACAAAGAAGTTCAATAAAGAACCTGCTCAAACTGATAGCAAAATTCACCTAATCGCTAGTTTGCATAGAAATAGAAATTTGGTTTTAATACAATAGAAGTGTTCAATCAAAAAATAGAAGAAAGAATTTAAGGGCAAGGAAAGACTTCCTGCAATCAATTTTTATTTATTTTTTCAAATGAATGTTTGCACATAACTCCAAGGACAAATGTAAATAATACCTAAAACTAAATAAATGGAGCATACAACATAGTGAACTGGCTGATGCAGGATGCAACTGTAAAATCTAAGGAAACAAACATTATGGACTTTTCTGTTGCTGGTGTGATCACTATTTTCTATTTATCTTTGCATGCCTTACCAAAAGACTAATCAATCTATTGTCCTCATATAAAGCAGTTTCCACGTAAGTGGCATGCATTTAGGACTATTAAGTTGACAAAATATTCATGGGTACAATAATGGGGAAAAGAACTTGCTCTCTTAGTGTATTAACTTTCATCTTATCCACTACCTAACAATTATACCAATATCCTCGTGTAGATATTTAGTTTTGGCTATAAACATTTTTATCTTTTCTTTGAGATAAAAATATTATATTCTAGGAAATTATACTATGAGCATATCTCTTCCGGAGCAACAATTATTATTTAACAAGAGTTGTTGTTTAGAACAACTATTATTCGAGATAGCCATGTTAAAAATAGAGGTTTAGTTACAACAACTGTAATCTAGTGTAGTTGTTATTTGAGAACAACTCCTATTGAGTGTTGGATCTGATGCCCTAAGTGTAGTATATTCGTTATATCACTACAGCAAAACAGGTTTTTAGCGGCATTTTTTTGGCCCTATAAGCGCTGCTAAAATAATTTGCGGCTTTTTGATAAGCATCGCAAAAACGCCGCTAAATTTTGCGGCGTTTATGTGGGAAAACGCCTCTATAGAACTTGACTTCTAGTGGCACTTTTCCCACAAATGCTGCTAAAGAACATGATCTTTCTTTAGCGGTGTTTTTAGTAAAAGTGCCGCTAAAGGTCATGTTCTTTAGCTACATTTGTGGGAAAAGCGCCACTAAAGATCATGTTCTATAGCGGCATTTTTAGTAAAAGCGCCATTAAAGTCCATGTTCTTTAGCGGCGTTTGTGGAAAAATGCCCCTAACTTTAGGAGATTTTACCAAACTATTTTAATTCATATAAAACCTGAATTTTCAACATGATGTCCTGTAACATCAAATCTAACCAAAAACTTCAAATCTAAATGATACTATCACGAAAGAAATATGTATATGATCTAAATTAATAAATGAAATAACAAAATATATTATATTCAAAAGTTACAGTGTTAAGATATTCTCACAATAAGAAAACAAAAGTCTAAGATGGCGGATTCTGCAACTACTGAAACATCTTCATCATATTCTGAAGCTGTAGCTGGAGTTTATCATATTTTCTTGTTGCCTCTGCTTCCCTTACTACTACCTCCTCTTTAAGTTGAGCAATTTGCTCAACTGTGCTCGCTTGTATCTGAGCCATCTGGTCTCTTAACCTCTGAACTTCAACTTGAGCCTGATTCGCCGAAGTCATGTATTGCTGCGAGCTGGATGCAAAATATTGTGTTGTGTTAATAAAAGATCATTGAAATCGAACCCGACCATACCTTTCAGGATCCAAAACTTCAGTAATAATTCGGTTATCAATGTCGTCCAGATTAATAAAACTATCACTTGAAGCAATCGCTTCATACTCCGCCCTTTTATCCTTTAGTTATTCCTAATAAATCAATCAAGAAGTTAGAAACAAAATATATAATCAAACAAATGCAACATAACTTGCCATTATTTGCATTACAAATGACAGATTAAACCATTATAACTAAACATGATAAATATTTAAAATAAATCAAAATTTATTAGGTAAATATACCATAATTTCTGCAGCTTCAGTAGTCATAGGTAAATATACCATAATTTCAACGTTAGCATTAACAGCAATAGGAAGTGAATTACTATTTTGATGCTAATGTTTATAATGATATTCATCGTAATCAAAGCTTTGGATTGATGCTTGAAGGAGATGGCAATGGCAATGGCAGTGGTATGGGCAATTTTGAGCTTTCTTTGGAAATGGATTCGTTGAAGAAAGAGCTAGATTTGCTGGAGATGATCTCTCAAGGAAATCTCTAGTTTATTATAATCATAGCCCCCTCCCCCCACAATGACATTATCTATTTAGGGTTTAAGAACTTTGGTTGTTTAATGTTAATTTTTCTTTCCTTTTCTTTTAGTTTTATGTTGTAATGTTTGGGAATATATGTATCCTTAGCTTTACTAGGAACTTTCGTGTAACACCCCTAACCCGTATCCGTCGCCGGAATAGGGTTACAAGGCATTACCAATCAAATCACAACATACAACATACATTTATACATCCATTCTCAAACACCAATCAACCATAATCACATTGTTCCTTATAAGGGCCTACGAGGCCTTAAACATGCTTTAGAAATGGTTCGGGATTAAACCGTTAACATACTAAAATTCTCAAAAACTTAGAAATTTTCCATACAAGGGTCACACGCCCGTGTGAACAGGCTGTGTGTCTTATATGGTCCAGACACGCCCGTGTCCTAGGCCATGTGAAAACAGGGCATACATACTGACTTGGGTCACACGGCAGACCACATGCTCGTGTGTCTAGCCTGTGTGCCTTTCGAAGTGGCCACAGACACCCGTGTGCCAGGCCGTGTACTAGGCCGTGCCAATCCTATAGGGTATACTGACTTATGCAACACGGCCAAGTCACACGCCCTTGTGCTAGGCCGTGTGCCATTTAGGAGGGTATACTAACTTGTGCCACACGGCCGGTCACACGCCCATGTGTGAGGCCGTGTAGAGCATACTGACTTCAATTCAATTTCAACACCAAGGGACACACGGCCGTGTATCATGACTGTGTGTCGCACACGGGTGAGACACACGCCCGTGTGGACAAGAATAGGCCATTTGCAAGGCCAATTTGCCATCCTTTCTCATGCTCACCTAAACAACCAAAATAATACCATTTCAACACATTTATAGGCAACCAAAACATGCTATTTCATATACAAATCATGCCATTTAAAATCCATCCATTTCACTACTCAAATCATAATACAAAACATACTAAAACAATATGCCATTACCAACAATTTCACCTATCTTCTCTATGCATTTTTATTATCATCTTATCAACTAATTCATGTCATAGAACATACCAAATCATTATCTTAAAATCAAGCCACAACATGCCATTTCATCTTCAACCATACCAAACATGCCAAAACACAAAGCCATATATACATCACATATCACTTACCAAATTCATAAATTAAGCCAACTCAAATGGCCAAATACACACCCAGATTTACATCATTTATGAACCAAATCTCATGGCTAATATCATAACTCAAAACATAACAACTTAACACTAGCCTATACATGCCATATACCATATTTACATAGCATTAAAAGTACCAACAAGTTGTTCGATAGTGTGACGATGTTCCTGATGATCCTCGAGTCCGAGCTAGCTTCGATTATCTATAATATAGGGAAAGAACACACAAAGTAAGCTTTAAAAGCTTAGTAAGCCATATATAAATAAAATTACCACATGAATCATCATCATTTTCATTAATAGGCAAATCATGAATAAGCATATAAAAGCTCACAAACCTTTCCCATTGAACACATATTCAAAATCATAAGTGAATTCATCAAATACTCCCCTTTTTAATACTCATATGAATCTTGTACGTACCTGAGTCACTTAACTCATTCAAATATTCTTTCTCGACTTGTCTTTGCCCGTTGAACCATTTGGAATCGTTAAAGATACTCGAAAATCACATATAACTTGTACAATGCCATATCCCGGATATGGTCTTACATGTTATCATATATCGATGCCACTGTCCCAGACAGGTCTTATACGAAATCATATAACAATGCCAATGTCCCAGACATGGTCTTACACGTAATCACATCTCGGTAATCCTAATGTCATGACATTCGTATCCTATACTATTCCTAAGGTTTCTACGGGACTTTCAGATATTGTAACCCTGTCGATTCTTGCTCGTATTTAATCATTAAACATTCATAGCAGTTCAATTGACAATTAAACATATATAATTCAATTTAAAGACATTTATTTGCATATGAACCTACCTTGTTTTCTGGATAAACGGAATGGATCAACTATTCGATAACCTTTGATTTTCCCCGATCTAAATCCGCTTTCTTTCATTCTTAATCTATATACATTAAAAATTAACTCATTTATTCATCAAATCATTCAATTAAGTACGAAAACACATATTTGGGTATTTTTACACTTTAGCCCCTAAAGTTCCACATTTATTTAATTTAGTCCCTATTTCAAAAATACACAAAATTCATGCAATTTAATACCTTCTTAAGCTAGCCGAATTTTTCTAGTGCACATATCAGCCCATATTTATCATTTATTCACACATTTAACCACACATTTTCACAAATAAATCCCTATTTAACATTTTTGTCAAAAATCAATTTACAAAACTTGTATAATTATTAACAAATATTCATTTTCCATCATAAAACATTCAAAAGCTTAACTATTCATTAATGGCACTTCACAAAATCATCAAAAAACTCAAAAAATTAGGGCATGGGCTAGCTAGAATACAAAGCAACGATCTCAAAAACGTAAAAATCATAAAAAACCGAGCAAAGAACATACCTTAATAAAAAACAATAAGAGCCGAACCCTAGATGGACATGGAAGCTTTCTTTTTCCCTTAATATTCGGCTATAGATGAAGAAATAAAGATGATATGGCTTTTGTTTTAGTTATTATAAGTTTATTTACTAAATTACAATTATAACCTTAATGAATAACATTTATAATTCACTCAACTATGAACATATTTGTCCATCCATCATTCAAATGGTCTAATATCATCATAAGGACCTTTGATTTAATGAATCATAGCAATTAAACACTTTTATCAAATGGGATGCAATTTTTGTATTTTACGCGATTTAGTCATTTTATCAAATTAGACATCCAGTCGATAAAATTAAATCACGAAACTTTCACACAGACATGCTATCATGCTGTAAACGCATAAAATAATATTAAAAATAATTTTTCGATCTCGAATTTGTGGTTCCGAAACCACTGTTTCGATTTAGCTAAAACCGGGCTGTTACATTTCGACTGTTTTAATTTCCGTCTAATTTAATTCTTTTTTATCTTCTAGTGTTTTTTATGAATGACGTTGAAGGTTTGTATTTGCCCTTATTTATTTCTAAAGTTTAAACACATATTTTTTTTTGGTAAAGAAAAAACACTCTTATTAGCTAGGAATGAATAGAAACAGTTGTTCCTTCTTGTAAGGAATCATGAGTATCTTCTTCTAGCAGCCGTATAACATATTGTGGTGGAAAAAGAACTACTTAGTTTAGCTTTCCTATTGTCGCCTTTGCCAAACAATTAGCTACCATGTTACTTTCTTGTAAGACATGCCTAAACATATATATTTTTTATTTAGGAATACAATCTACCTTGCACTGTACCTAATACTTCTTAATGATTTTCTTTTTATTTATTTTATTTAACTCACCAGAAATTAATATTTAATTTTAAAACGTTAAATTTGTATATATAAATATAGATAGCCATGTTAAAAATAGAGCTTTAGTTACAACAATTGTAATCTAGTGTAGCTGTTATTTGAGAACAACTCCTGTTGAGTGTTGGATCTGATGCCCTAAGTGTAGTATATTCGTTATATCACTACAGTAAAATAGGTTTTTAGTGGTGTTTTTTTGGCCTTAAGCACCGTTAAAATAATTTACAGCTTTTTGATAAGCCCGCAAAACATGCCGCTAAACTTTGCGGCGTTTATGTAGGAAAACGCAGCTATAGAACCTGACCTTTAGCTGCACTTTTACTAAAAACGGCGCTAAAGGTCATGTTCTTTAGCGGCGTTTGTGGGAAAACGCCACTAACTTTAGCAGATTTTACCAAACCATTTTAATTCATATAAGACCTGAGTCTTCAACATAATTTCCTGTAACATCAAATCCAACAAACAAATTTAAATCTAAATGGTACTATCACAAAAGAAATATGTATATGTTCTAAATTAATAAATGAAATAACAAAATATCTTATATTCAAAAGTTTTAGTACTTAAGATATTCTCACAATAAGAAAACAAAAGTCTAAAATGGAAGCTTCTGCGACTGCTGAAACATCTTCATCATATTCTGAAGCTGTAACTGGAGTTCGTCATATTTTCTTGTTGCCTCTGCTTCCCTCGCTGTTGCCTCCGCTTTAAGTTGTAGCTATAGTTCATTATATTTTCTTTGAGCCACTGCTTCTCTTGATTGTAACGCCCCGCTTTTCTTTAATTTCAGCTTTTGTAATTTTGACATGAATGAGTATCTGGTTCAGTGGATATGTGTTCTGGGTGTGTGGGGGAGGTCCCAAGTTCAAGTCTCAACTTGGGTAAATTTTGGTATTTTTATGAATAAAGCCCAAACTCTGGTTAATAGGCTTATAAATTAAAGTGTGTAAGTGATTAACAGAATGAGCCTGCTGGTTTGGTGGTTAAGTGGAGTGTTGGAGAGTTGGTGGTCTTGTGTTCGAATCCCGGCACGAGCAGAGATGTCGTTTTTGCTCAGTGGACTGTAAAAGTTTTGGTTTAGTCGAAATACTAAGGTGATTAAGATGTGTGGGGAAGTGAGGGACGGATTTAGGAGGAAAACAAGGGGTTAGGGAGGGATTATTGATGCCTGATTACTCTGCCTCTCTTTTGTTTGAAATTTTCGATGATCATCCTTCCTTTTCCTCTTCCCTTTGCTGCCAAAACTTTCCCCAATCTCTTTCTTTTTCCTTTCATTCTTTTCCATTAACTCGTGGGTTTGATATGACGTCGGCCGTGATCGGTAAGTTTGTTTATGTTTTAGCCTGAATACGATCGTGGATAAGTGACTTAAGAAATGTGTTTATTTTGATTGTTAGGAGTCAATCAAGGGGCTAGAGATTAGCCATTAATGATAGGAGGTTGTGAAATTGCTGCTGTTCGTTTAGAGGTAAGTGTTAAATAGTTGGATGGATTCGTTGTTGGAATGATGGATTCATTTAAACCGTGGTTATAGGCTAATTCTGGGTTTTGTAATGTCAATTTTAGGTTCGGGATTGCTTTAGCGTCGATTTGATACCAGGTGTGTACCCGAAAATGTAGAAAATGAGGTTTCGGTGAAAGTCGAAAACCCTTCTCTCGACGCCATATGAGCCGTGTTGACTTGGGCGTGTGGGCCCACATGGCGTGTGAGCCCATTTTTCTGGAAAACTCTGTAAGGTTACACGTGTCGCCCAAGTCGACTGTGGACCTACCGTAGGGTCGGTAAGCAATGCTTAGAACCCTAAATTAATGATTTGACTGTTTGATTTTTGTACTAAGCATGTATGCTGATCTGAATGTATGAACTACTATATGCATATTAGCATGAAATTTATGTATGTTGCATTGCATCGGGGTGGGATTGATGATATTTGGAAGAAGTATCTAAAAGGCTTTTAAGCCTGTTATCTGG
The DNA here is from genome assembly GCA_005393395.2 of Gossypium australe. Taxonomy (NCBI): domain Eukaryota; kingdom Viridiplantae; phylum Streptophyta; class Magnoliopsida; order Malvales; family Malvaceae; genus Gossypium; species Gossypium australe. The sequence goes on along the minus strand of CM016620.1, from coordinate 2,589,657 downwards.
CAGCTCAGCCGCAAATTTATGATTATGTGCCGCATTCGGTACAACCTGGTGTGTAGGGCTGGGTGGGTTGATTTTATCCCCACATGGTGTGTAAGGTTGGACGAAATTGGTGTGTAGAGGCTGGTGGGTAAGACTCTGTTTTCTGCATATTCTGTCTGAAATGGGCTAAGGCCTTGAAATATGTTTGAAACTATACTTGAGTGGGCTAAGGTCCACACCGTTTCTGTAATGGGCTCAGACCTGAAATGTGAAAATCATGTGTGCTATCTGATATTTATGTGTGTATGTTTTCTGTGGGGATTACACACTGAGTTTGAGAAAACTCACCCTTTTCTGTTTAATTTGTTCAGGTAATCTCAAGCAGTAGACGGATCGGTGCAGCGGAGGGCTCGACGGTGACCATGTTCTGGACACTTATTTACGGTTTATTTTTAATTATGATTTGGTTATTGTCGAAACCATTTTTTTGTTTGGAAAAACGGGCTGACTTTAAAAAGGAAAACGGAGTCGCCACCAATCTTTTTTGAAGTGTGATTGGGCCACTTTAGAAAACATTTTGGTCTACGAATTTTTAGAAAACAGATTCGGGAGTCAGTTACGCACGAGGAAGGATTAGCACCCTCGCAATGCCCAAAATTGGTACCGTATTGATTGATTAATGTCCTTAAGGCCGAAAACTAGAAAATATTTTAAAGTATGAATCTTCAAAAAATATTTGGATAACTCGGATCGAAACTTTCTTGTTCTGAAAGGATGAAATATCACACCTAGCACGTTAGGATACGATGTTTCAGATCCTTTGGCACCAAGATCATTTCATGGTTCCCAAAATTCATGCGTCGTCATTTTAAAAAGGGTATTTCATTATTTGGCCAAACGAACGAACCGAAACCCAGCACGTTAGGGCACGATTCCTCAAGTTTCCAAACATCAAATAGTGCCTTATTTTTTAAAGTTGAAACAACACGTTCAAAATTTAAAAAAGCATTCGGTCCTTTGGACAAGCGAAAAATTGAAACCCAACACGTTAGGGCACAATTTCTCAAAACCTCCAAGCACAAAATATTCCCTTGTTTTTTTTTTTTAAAAAACGAACATAGTAAAGATATTTAATGATTCGGTCAAATGAAAAACCGAAACCCAGTACATTAGGGCACGATTCCTTGAATTCCCAAATATGAAACATTGCCTTATTTAAAAAACACGGCCAAAATCCCTAAAGGATATTTGGTCATTTGGACGAACAGAAAATCGAAACCCAGCACGTTAGGGCACGAACTCTCGAACTTCCAAACACGAAACATTGCCTTAAAAAAATCTTTTTTATTAACTCAGGTAAAAAGTAAAAACGATGTAGCCTTTTAAAATAACAAAAATCGGTTTAAACGTAGGAATGGTCATATTTAGCGAGTAATGATGATGTATACCTGATAATCATAAAGAGTAACAATACTAAATACAATAAGGAAAAAAACTAAAATAAACAATGGTATCAATAATAATGAAAATAATAGTGGAGGAAAAAAAATAAAATGAAAAGTAATTTCAGTAATAAAACCATAATGATAGGCTTAAAAAAAATAGAAATAATATTAAAAATAAAAAACTAATAATAGTATCAATGAAAATGAAAATAGTAAAAACAGTAATGATGAATGATAATAATAGCAACGAAAGAAAAGATTAAAAATCAAAATATTATGTTAATAATAAAAATATAACAAGACCAAAACAATTTTAATAATGGTAATGTATGTAAAATAGTGGAAATAGTAAAAAAAATCAACACTAGCGAATATAAATAACATAAAAAAACATAAAAAATGATAGGTGTGATAATAATGCTAATAAACTTCATGAATATGGTAGTAATTATTAAAACGGTAGTATTAATAATAAAAATAATGGTAATAAATAATAAAAGAAAATCACAAGGAAAAAAAAGGACAAAATTAAACTAAAAATAAAAGTTTGGGGGTGAATTATAAATGAAAAGCAAGAAAACGGGCTAAATTGAGATACCAGACTAAAATTAGGGTGAGATTTGAAGTAAAAAAAACTAACATGGGGCTCAATTAGAACCAAGACACAAAGACGGGGACCTATTACACAATTCACCCATTTAGGGTAAAATTGCGCATGCACAAGGCCCCCCTTTTTTACACCGTCATTTTTAATGCCTTAAACTAAAAGGAAAAAAAAAAAAAATCTTTCCATTTCTTTGCAGCATTCATTTAAAAAACCAAAATCCTTTCATTTCTTTTCATTTCATTTGCCCAAAGGCCTCAAAATAGATGGGTCTTCTTCCTCTGCTAGGGCACAACCCTCATTGCAGCAAACCCGTTGTGAAGACACCGTGACGGTGGACGGAGGAATCAAGGTATGTTCCTCTCATTTCCCTTTTTTAAAGTTTTGTTTGTTTTTTGACAGTTATCGAAACTAATCTGTGAAAACCGAAAGGGATTTGTTTCTAAAATGAAGAGAAAAAGAAACAGATTCAAAACAAGAAGAAAAGGGAAAAGAGAAAATTGAAACCTTGTTGATTTGCTTTGATTTCGTGTTGATTCCTTGGAAAGAATATCCCGTTTAGTATATTTCACAAAAAAGTAATAATAATATAAAAAAAACCCCATTTTACAAATTTGATTTGGCTTTTTATAGCCTGGTTGTACAACTATCTGTTTGCACATTCGCAGGTGCGTGGTGGCCTACGTTTCTGACGTGGAATCGTGGCTTGGAGATGGACATGCGTACGCTGCGGAAGGGAGATGCGCGATGTTGGGCCTACTGGCAGCACAAGGATTCCCTAGAAGCCTCTAGGGTTTCTTGTTTGCATAAGGAATTTGGGCCGTTTGGGCTCTGTAATGCATTGGATTAACATCCTTTTTGTTTTGGGTTTTGGGCTACAAAATTGGGCCCTACAGCTATAATTGGGTAAATTTCATGTAATAAGGACTTTACGGATTTTCACTTAAATTTGGGATTATTATTTTATGAACTGCCAGTAGTAGGACAAGACTCGAGTTTTCAAAATAAACAAATGTTTTATCAAAAACACACGAATTCACAAATTACTTTTAAAAAGCTTCCGCAACGTATAATGTTTTGAAAATGGTCAATAAATGATTAAAGGACACGTTTTGACGAAAGCCTAAGATATTTACAAATGGTTTTAACGTAGTTAAAGTTTTTTCCAAAGCACTATCATGTGATGCCTCTAGATTCGGTCGTAACGGCTAGGCCGGGTTTGGGGTGTTACATTGATGCCGCCTCCGCTTTAAGTTGAGCAATTTGCTCAACTGTGTTCGCTTGCATCTAAGCCATCTAGTCTCTTAACCTCTGAACTTCAGCTTGAGCCTGATTCGCCAAAGGCATGTATTGTTGCGAGCTGGATCCAAAATATTGTGTTGGGTTAACAAAAGATCATTGAAATCGAACCTGATCATAGCTTTCAGGACCCAAAACTTTAGTAATAATTCGGTTATCAATGGCATCCAGATTAACAAAACTATCACTTGAAGCGAGCGCTTCATACTCCACCCTTTTATCCTTTAGTTTCTCTAATAAATTAATCAAGGAGTTAGAAACAAAATATATAATCAAACAAATGCAACATAACTTGGCATTATTTGTATTAGAAACGACGAATTAAACCATTATAATTAAACATAATAAATATTTAAAATAATTCAAAATTTATTAAGTAAATATACCATAATTTTTGCAACTTTAGTAGCCATAGGAGACCCCCATCTTTCTTTCTATATGTAATGTTAAAAAGCTGAAGGCGTCCAACTTTTTGACCAGGTGACAGTTCTTATAATATAATAGGAAAAATATTATTTAGGAGAAATTAATTAATGTTTGACACAATTAATAAATTCAAATACCTCGTCATTAGCTACACAAGTAAAGCTTTTCGACCTAGCTGTGTACGTGAATTTTTGTTTTTGCCTACTTGTAGTTCGAACTTGCTCATGATCCTACATTATGAAATTATTATGACGTATATAATAAATACTATAAACCGAAATAATTATAAGAGTTTGGAAGTACGTAATACCTCTCCTCTCTTTGAATTCTAAAATCTAACTGCATCTTCCCATTGGTACTACAGCATTCCCTGTGGGACATTTCGCAATTTCTCTTTGAGGAGTATATTTTTCTTAAAATATTCCTTTTAAAGTACTTTTATGGTCTCTCCATTTCTTTCATAATGCCTTCTTCACATAATTATCCAAGACATCTAAAGCAAAACTCTCCTGCAAATAACACAGGTTTAGAAAATAGATATAAATGACTTATACCAAAGCATTATAAATTACATTCACGTTATTACATTAATATTATCGAGAGCTTGATTTTTGTTACTATTAGGCATATGATGCCATGACTCGTAGTTGATTGGCAACAGATTGACATTTCGTGCTATAATGCCCAATTATCTTGCTAAAAGTTGAGTTTCTGATCCAACAGGCTGACCATGACTGTTTATAGCTACATTGACACGCTCGACAGAATTTAGATTGTATAAATGTTTTAATAGTGTACGTCCTCGAGTTTTGCGCCTCCCACCAATTTTAGCTAAAAAAATGGTATATGATAATTTAAGAATTTGAAACAAAAATCAATAATAAAATATAACATGCATGTAAATTAAAGTTAACATCACTTTGAATTTCTGCAGTTTCGTCAGCTGTATTTGGAACACCGCTATTGCTTTACCTTTTGCGGCGTTTTTCCCATAAACGCCGCTATTGCTTTACTTACTGCGACGTTTTTCTATTAGTGCCACTAATGGTATATATTTGCGGCGTTTTTATCCAAACGCCACTAAAAACGTCACTAAAAGCCTAATTTGCTGTAGTGTATATACTTGTATTTTTCAAACAAATTGATTTAATATTATCCATTAATTACATTAATACCCTTTGTATATTGTCCTTAATAGTTTTTGCACACAAAGAAAAATGGAAGCAAATATTGGCTCAATGATTATCTAACGTTTAACTAATACTAAGCAATATTACATGGTCTGATCGTAATACGGAAAGACATATTGTATTAGTAGATGAACCTAAACACGTCTTTAATCTAATCGGAAATGAGCAAACTGATTGGAAGACTAATATGTGACCACCGTCAAATGCTTGCACATTTGACTAGAAAATACCACACCAAAAATATATAAAATTAAATCAGCGGTGTCCACAAGGATACGAGTCAAATTGTAATATAGACGTGTACAATGAAACATAGGGAAGTATTTCGAGGATTGTACCCAAAGGAGTACGAATTAAACCAGAAATTTACTTCTTCAATAACAAGTCTAAATAGTAATAATAAAAAACTATATTGCTACGACTAATAAAATAGATAAAAACCATAAAATAAATAAAACTAAATTGAATAAATAGAAAATTGACAAACAATTGAATCAGAATAACATGCAGAAGATTAACTCATTTCAGTGGTTATAATTAACTTCAAAATTCAGGTTGAGATGAAATTAGCTATTAATTAACTAGTATTACCTCTCAGCCTCTACTAATTAACTAATCAACTGGTACACAGTTATCTCTTGACCTCACTTTCCCCATCGGGATAAATTATGATTTTCTCGATAAATTTATCTCTCGATATCGTTTAACCTAGATTACTTCTTAGGGTTGTCAATCCTAGGGTTATCAATTCTAGGGTTTAAGCATGCATAATTTAAACCACCTAATTCCTTATAGGAACTCGTATTCCTCTATTAACAATTCCCACATCCATTCGTTGATCTCCCTAGAGAATTAGCCTCTCATGGATCTAAATGCCATAACTCTAGAATTAATTTAAACATACAAAAGAACACAATTAAACTAAATTAAAAAACTGTAAATAAACTGATCCGTTGGATAAATCGAATGTGCTCGTAGTTGCGAAATCTCTTAACAACAAAACTGATCTTGATGTTTGCAAAATAAAAGAAAGTGCTGAAATACTTAATAAAAATAACTTATGTTCAAGTTGATCCAAGGTGAAAGAACAAAGAAAAAGTAAAGTATTTAGAAACTGAAATTAAAACCTAAATCTACTAACTACGGCTCCTAAAGGTTTGCTTACTAATTAGCAATAACCTTACTATTTACAGGGATGTTTAGAAACTAGCTCTTGATAAATGCTAAAAGTAACATGTTTTAGTGCCATTCTTAATGCATTTTTGGATGATTATTTGATGTAAAATGGTGAATTTTTTGCTTCTAATATTTTAAATTCATGCCTTTATACTTAAGAGAGCATTTGAGAGCAAAATGAGTGAAAAATGAGGGAAAACTGAAAAATCGAAGCAAGGTATAGGGGCCACACGGGCTAGACCCTCCTACATAGGTTGGGCACATGGCTGAGTGAGCTACACGGGCTGCCATACAGCCATGTGCTAGACCGTGTGGAAATCATAAACTGTACTCTGCAAACACGGAAAAACACAATTTTTAGGTTTTTCGGGCCTTCTAAGACCTATATATACCAAATATAAGAAGAGGGGAGAGAGCCGTCAGAGAATATTGAAGAAAAAAAACTTGAAAAACACCATTGGAGCTGACTCTGAAGCAGATTTTCATCAAGATTGAAGATTTCCTTTTGATTTCTTTGAAGTTTATTATGAGTTTCTTTATTTCTTGTGGTTATACTATCTTCAAGATGTTTTTATTTGCGATTATGAACTAATTTTCTAAATTCCTAGGGAGATGAACCCTAGGATAGATTCTGTTATTTGATTTCTATTTTTATGTAATAAATACTTGGATCTTGTTCTGAATAATGTGTGCTTAATCTGGGTTTAATATTTCTAGACTATTAATCCATGTTTGATGTGCTTGAATCAGAGGAGGAATAGACCCTGTTTAAGAGTAGATCTAGCATAATTGAGTGGAGTTGCATGCAATCCTAGAAATATGACGACATAAATCTACTGGATTAGAGTCAAATCTAATAGGGGAATCCGTAGATCGAATTAATACGATAATAGGGGTTTTAATTAGAAAGAAATTTCAATTAATCAACCTAGAGTTAGTTACTCTTAGCTTTGAAGAGAGATATTAGCATAATTTAGGGATTTCTATGGATCAAGATACTAAGTGAAGAAATTGCATAATATAGATTGATAATGACAGATGGAGTCAGGTGAATTCTTCCTTGGGTATTGTTTTGCTTCTTAGTTGTTTACTCAATTATTTTTTCTGATTTGTTCTTTGTTGTGTTCTTTAGTTAATATAATTAGTTAATATTTAGTTTTTAATCAATCACTCCAATTTATAGGTTAAATAATAAAAAGATGGTAATTCCTAGCACTTTTAGTCATTTTGGGAACGATATTTGTGCTCACCGTAGCTATATTATTAATTGATAGGTGCACTTTGCCTTTGTCGAATTTTTAGTTGGCTTCGTAAACATCAAGTTTTTGGCGCCTTTAACGGAGACTAAAATATTAGGAAAATTTTATTTTTATTAATTTATCCATTTTTTCTTTTTTATTTTAATTTTTTTAATTTTATTTTTGCATTCTAAGTTTTCGTTTGTTTGCTTCTGGTAGGTTCTTTTGGTTTATAACTAGAGGAAACCCGTTGGATCCATTACTTTTTTATAGCGAGATTGAAAAGATTTCTCACAAAAATCATAGAGAGGTTAGAAAAGTAAGGCCAAGTCAACAAAATATAGTAGATGATCAAGAGGAAACGAATATTACTGTGGAGATGAGTGATAATCAAAATAATCAGGTACCTCCTGCACGTCCTGCCCTTCAGACTATGTATGATTATGCTAAGCCCACTTTGATTGGGGCTGAATCGAGTATTGTCAGATCGTCTATTAATGCAAAAAATTTTGAGATCAAGTCGAACACAATTCATATGGTGCAACAATATGTTCAGTTTAATGGTTTGCAAGATGAAGATCCCAATGCTCATTTGGCCAAGTTTCTAGAGATTTACAACACTTTCGAAATTAATAGCGTTACTGATGATGCCATACGCTTACGGTTGTTCCCATTCTGTTTGAGGAGTGAGCGCAGAAATCAGAATTTTAAATTTATAATGAATGAGATCGAACCGGGAAACTAACTCTCACAACGATTAAAGCAAGTGTACCTATCGAACAGTAGTATAGCTTAGGCAAGACCGGATTGTCGAACCCAAAGGAACTAAAAGTACTAATACTAACTTTCTTTTTATTATTTAGCCTAAAATAAATTGGAGTTTCTTTAATCTAAATTAATGATTACTAAGCTAAAGACGCGAAGACAAAAAGAATGAATTGGAAGATAACTTGAAGGAAAACTCAGTTGATCATGACGATACCCTCAGGAAGAATCCACCTAGACTTGACTTGTTATCTAACACTGAACCATACGATTTATTCACTTAGTTTGATCCGTAGGACTCCCTAACGTATATTAAACCCTCTCTCGAGGCGAATAACGTCTAACCCTAGGTTAATTAACGGAAATCTCTTTCTCAAATAATAACCTCCTAGAATAGCAGTAAATTGATCCATGGATTCCCATATTAGGTTTCACCCTAATCTGGCAAAATCTAGTCACCCTATCTCTAGGCGTACGATCAACTCCGCTTAATTATGCCAGATCTAATCTTAGGCAGGGTCTATTCCTCCTCCACCTAAGCACATCAAATTTGAATTAAGCACACCTAATTAAGAACAAACTAAGTATTTATCATATAATTCAGAAATCAATAACAAGATTCATCTAGGTTTCATCCCCTTCAGGTATCTGAAAGGTTTAGTTCATAACAAATAAATAAAACATCTCAAGAGAAAAGATAAAACAAAACATAAGAAATCCCTAAAACTCCCTGAAGGAATTGAAGGAGAAATCCGCTGTCTTGAGTAGAATTCTGGCTTCTTGGGATGGATCAACTGGCTAACTTCGAGTGATTCCCACAACTCTGACCTTTTCGGCTTGGCTCCTTAGCCTAGCTTCACCGCCCCCTTTAAGGTGGTACTTAGGGGGTTTATATAGGCTCTTGGAATGTGTTTCTTTGTCCCAAAGTATCCAAATCTGAATGAAATTGCTCTTTGCCACGATAGGGACACGGCCATGTCACATGCCCGTGTGACTAGTCTTCAAGCCGTGTTCGGACTTCTTTAATGAGGCACGGCAGTGTGACTTGGGGGTAAGACCGTGTTCTAGATGCTTGCTAAGGCACGGTTGTGTGGTCTTTGGGCCAGGCCATGTCGATTTCATGAAATGGCCCATTTACTCCGTTTTGGGCCCGTTTTATGTTCTTTTCATCCTCGAGTGCTTTCCTGGGTATAAAACATGAAAAGAAAGGATTAAGAGCACCTTTTTATATGAATCGAGGCTTAAATCATCCAAAAGCATACTAAATGTGGGATTAAAATATGTTACTATTACGGTTTATCAAATACCCCCACACTTAAGATTTTGCTTGTCCTCAAGCAAAATTCTCAACTTACAATTAAGACAAACTTTCCATGAATCATAATTCCTATCAATAATGTCTCATCATAATTCATAGATAACTTATGCATGGATAATTCAACTCAAAGAGTTTTAAAGATTCAAACATGATAAATCATACATTTGTATCGCGAAAATGTAGGTGTCTCCCTTTATCTAAATAATTACCTTTGATTCAAAATTGTCAAGGATTGACATCCTCACTAAAGATTCATTCAAATCACTCTCAAGTGTTTAAGGTTCAGGAAAAATAATCTCTCATAAGTCGAACCTGAAAAGTTAATCCCATAGGCTTGCCTAAAAATCAAATCTCCACCACTGTAATATGAGATGATACATAAATGAAAAGGTCTTTAACAAGGTTATAACGGGGCTAGGGTTAAAGGTGTGGATAAAGGCTGAATTAGAAGGTTAGAATCGAGGCTGACTTGACGGATTGCCTAACTAACAAAACTTGAACTAATCCTAAATGATTACATCAATTAAAAACTAATAATACGAGTTTTTTCCCCAAGATGTGGAATTTTAACATGTAAGCTCATTTAATTATAGAACTAATAATGAAAATACTTTTTTTTAAAGAACAAACTATTAGTATTACATAATAATGAATGAAATATCTAGACAACATATCAAATCAAATCTCGATATAAGGGTAGTCAAAAGGAATGGTGATAACAAATACAAAGGGGTTTTGGGTTAACATTAGCTGGTGAGTCAATAAAAAGGGTTGTTAGAATCAACGGGGTTCACTAGGGGTTAGTTGTTAAGGTAGGCTATTTAGTGGAGTGAGTGGGTTAAATCCTAGGTGCCTTTATCATTTCAGTATATCAAATCATCGGTGTTGTTTCAACATGTTGAGGCCACACCATTGATTTGATACATAGAGATGATAAAGGCACCTAGGTTTTGACCCACTCATTCCACTAAAAAGCCTACCTCCACAATTAACCCCTAGTGAACCCCGTTGATCCTAACAACCCTTTTTATTGACTCACCAGCTAATATTAACCCAAAAACCCTTTGTATTTGATTAGTTACCTGATTTTATTATTAGTTCAATTTATCATTAGTTCTTAATTAAAAAAAATAAAGTATATTCATTATTAGTTCCATAATTAAATGAGCTTACATGTTAAAATTCCACATCTTGGGGAAAAAGCTCGTATTATTAGATTTCAATTGATGTAATCATTTAGGATTAGTTCAAGTTTTGTTAGTTAGGCAATTCGTCAAGTCAGTCTCGATTCTAACCTTCTAATTTCAGCCTTTATTCACACCTTTAACCCTAGCCCCGTTAGAACCCTGTTAAAGACCTTTTGATTTGTGTATCATCTTATATTACAGTGGTGGAGATTTGATTTTCAAGCAAGCCTATGGGATTAACTTTTCAGGTTCGACTTATGAGTGATCTCTTTCTGAACCTTAAACACTTGAGAGTGATTTGAGTGAATCTTTAGTGAGGATGTCAATCCTTGTCGATTTTGAACTAAAGGTAATTATTTAGATAAAGGGAGACACCTACATTTTCGCGATACAAATGTATGACTTATCTTGTTTAAATCTTTAGGACTCTTTGAGTTGAATTATTCATGTATAAATTATCTATGAATTATGATGAGGCATTGTTGATAAGAATTATGAATCATGGAAAGTTCGTTTTAATTGTAAGTTGAGAATTTTGGTTAAGGACGAACAAAAGCTTAAGTGTGGGGGTATTTGATAAACTGTAATAGTAACATATTTTAATCCCACATTTAGCTTGTTTTCGGATGATTTATTCCTTGATTCATGTAAAAAGGTGCTCTTAATCCTTTCTTTTCATGTCTTATACCCAGAAAAGCACCCGAGGATGAAAAGAACATAAAACGGGCCCAAAACGGAGTAAATGGGCCATATCACGAAATTAGCACGGCCTGGCCCAAAGATCACACGGCCGTACCTTGTCGAGCATCTAGAACACAGCCTGACCCCCGATTTACACGATCGTTCCTCAATTAAGAAATCCGAACACGGCTTAAAGATCCGTCACATGGGCCTGTGACATGGCCGTGTCCCTGTCGTGGCAATGAACAATTTCATTCAGATTTGGATACTTTGGGGCAAAGAAACACATTCCAGGAGCCTATATATACCCCCTAAGTTCATCCTTGAAGGAGGGCGGTTAGCTAGGCCAAGGAGCCAAGCTGAGAAGGTCAGATTTGTAGGGATCACTCGAAGATAGCCAGTTGATCCATCCCAAGAAGCCGGGATTCTACTCAAGGCGGCGGATTTCTCCTTCAATTCCTTCAGGGAGTTTTAGGGATTTCTTATGTTTTGTTTTATCTTTTCTCTTGAGATGTTTTCTTTACTTGTTATGAACTAAATCTTTCAGATACCCTAAGGGGATGAAACCTAGATGAATCTTGTTATTATTTTCTGAATTATATGATAAATACTTAGTTTGTTCTTAATTATGCAAGCTTAATCCAAATTTGATGTGCTTAGGTGGAGGAGGAATAGACCCTGCCTAAGAGAAGATCTAGCATAATTAAGCAGAGTTGATCGCACGCCTAGAGATAGGGTGACGAGATTTTGCCGGATTAGGGTGAAACCTAATATGGGAGTCCATAGATTGATTTATTGCTATTCTAGGGGATTGTTAAGTGAGAAAGAGATTTCCGTTAATTAACCTAGGGTTAGACGTTATTCGCCTCGAGAAAGGGTTTAATATACGTTAGGGAGTCTTACGGATCAAACTAAGTAAATAAATTGTATGGTTCAGGGTTAAATAACAAGTGAAGTCTAGGTGGATTCTTTCTGAGGGTATCGTCTTAATCAGCTGAGTTTTTCCTAAAGTTATTTTCCCAATTCATCCTTTTTGTCTTTATGTCTTTGGCTTAGTAATTAGTTTAGATTATATTAAAGCAACTTTACTTATTTTAGGCTAAATAATAAAAAGAAAGTTAGTATTAGTACTTTTAGTTCCTTTGGGTTCGATAATCCGGTCTTGCCTAAGCTATACTACTGTTCGATAGGTACACTTGCCTTCAATCGTTGTCAGAGTTAGTTTCCAGGTTTGATCATTCTCTTTATAAATTTTAAAACTTGACAGACATACGATCAGCCGATTTATTATGCTAGCAAAACTTTGATAGACACACAAGAGAGTTACACTACTATAAAAAAAGAATTGCTACCTGTGATTTTTGCATTTAATAAATTTAGACCTTATTTAATATTGTCTAAAGTTGTTGTGTACACTAACGACTCCGCTCTTCGTTACCTTCTTACTAAACCAGATGCAAAACCTCGACTTATAAGGTGGATTTTATTATTGTAGGAATTTGATTTGGAGATTAAAGATAAGAAAGGAATTGAAAATCTTACAGCAGACCACCTTTCAAGGCTCGAGAATCCCCATCTTGAGAAGCATAATGAAAAGGAAATAAATGACTCGTTTCCTGAAGAACGACTCTTTGTGGTCACTGATTCTGAAGGCCCTTGGTTTGCAGATATTGCAAATTATTTGGTTGCTAACGCCTTACCAAAAGGTTTGACTCTTCATCAAAAGAAGCAGTTCTTTGTTGATATGAAAAACTATTTTTGGGAGGATCCTCTTCTTTTTCATATTTGTGCAGATAAGGTGATTCGAAGGTGTGTTACGATACCGGAAGTAAATAAAATTTTGGACCATTGTCATTCAAGACTAATAGGAGGACATTATAGTGGGATTAGGTCGACATAGAAAGTACTCGAATTTGGTTTTATTAGCCCACACTTTTTAAAGACGCTAACATGTATGTTTCTTCTCGTGATAGATGCCAAAGGACTTGTAATATTTCCTAACGTGATGAATGCCTCAAAATTACATGTTTTCTTGTGAAATTTTTGACATTTGGGGTATTGATTTTATGGGACCGTTTCCTAATTCTTATGGTAATAAATACATGCTGGTAACGGTAGATTATTTTTCGAAATGGGTTGAAGCTTAAGCTTTACCAAATAATGATGCTAGGGTGGTAGTTAGATTTCTTAAGAAATTGTTCTCTCATTTTGAGCAATCACTAGCGATGTGGGTACACATTTCTATAACATTCAATTTGATAAGATCCTTAAGAAATATGGTGCACATCATAGAACAAATACCCCTTATCACCCTCAAATAAGTAGGCAAGTTGAAGTGTCGAACTGAGAATTGAAACGCATCTTAGAAAAGACCGTAGAGAAAAATAGGAAGGATTGGGCATTAAAATTAGATGATGCTTTATGGGCTTACAAGACTATGTATAAAACAACCATAGGAGCGTCTCTCTACAAACTTGTTTATGGGAAGGGTTGTCACTTACCACTAGAACTCGAACATAAATCATTTTAGGCAATAAAATTTCTAAATTACGATCCTAAACTTGTAAGTGAGAAGTGACTGTTGCAACTAAATAAGTTAGATGAATGGTGAGCAAATGCTTATGAGAGCTCAAGATTGTACAAAGAAGCGACAAAGAGACGCTATGACGCTCGTTTAAAGTAACCCAAACAATTCACAGTCTGAGATCGAGTGCTTTTATATATTTCAAGGCTCAAATTGTTTCTTGAAAGGCTGAAATCGAGCTGGTCAAACCCATTTGTAGTAAAAACCGTCTTTTCTTATGGTACAATAGAGGTAACACATCCTAAATACGACACAATTAAGGTAAACGATCATTGACTCAAATCTTATCTTAGTGTGATATTAATAATGAGAGAGAGGAGCTCCGACTCCAAGATTCGAATTAACCATGAGCGTGAAAGGGAAAGTCGAGCTTAGACTTTAAATAAGTGTTTTTCGGGAGGCAATTGTAACTGCCCGATTTAGGGGCTAGTCAGAATAATGATCTCAGGATCATTAATTCGAGATTTGAGAAATTTATTTTCATGTTATATTATGAGTTAGAACATGATAGCACATATGCATGAAAATTTTGGTGCTTTAATTTTAGCGATTTCGTGTTTAATCGTAAAAAAGGACTAAATCGCATAAAGTGCGAAAGTTCCATTCTATAAGTTAAAGGTGCCAAATAGCCATAGATTGTTAATTAGAGGTCTTTAAAAGGCAATTAGACCCCTAAAGATAGCATGGCCGGCCATAGGAGACAAAGATGGACAATGTTGGTAAAAGTTGGTGATAGTTGGTGACTTATTTGACATGTATTAATAAAATAAGGAGAGAGAAAAAAACTCCACCAAAAATTAGCAACAAATAGGGGGTAGAAAGCTTCAAAAATTTCAGCACACTCATCCCTTCACAAGTAAGTGTTCTAGTGAACTTTTCTTGAAGATAATTGTACTTTTGATACCCCTAAAGCTTAAGCTTTCATATGAGGGGACTAATGTGCAATATGGTGAAGAGTTTAGAGTTTTGCCATGAGAGCCTCCATTGTTATTTGCTGCATTTTTATGGAAGAAATTGAGTCTTAGTTGTTAGATGAACAACTTTTGTGAAATGTGTTAGCTTGAAAACACCAAATAGAACCTTGATGAAAATGTTACAAATTTTGTAGTAAGTACGTGAAATATTGATTTTGATGATAGCTTTAAGAGCATTAAATGTTCACCTAGGCTTGTTGAAGGTAGAAATGTGATTAGAATTTATGTTCGAGCCTAGGGGTAAAATGGTCATTTTGCCAAAATCTAGGGGCAAAATGGTAATTTTGCATAAGCATGATTATTGAAATGCTTATATTAATGTAGTGATTAAAATGAGCTAATTTGCTATTATAGAGTAAGAGGAGTCGAGAATCCACCTCGATCGGGGAAATGATAAAGTCTTGGACTGAACCGAAGAACTAGCTCATTTTGAAAACGAGGTAAGTTGTATGTGATTTATGCAACATTCATATTAGCATGTTGAGAAATGCTTGGCATTATATTAAAGTATGATGCATTACTAAATTGAGTAGTTAATGTGAATGAGATGTTGGAGTCCTAATGGGCCATATTGATTATAGAGATGCTATCATTGAAATATGAAATAAATAAGGTCCCGTATAAGACCATGTGTGGGACATGGCCTCGGCACCGAGTTGAGATCCCGTATAAGACCATATCCGGGATATGACTTCGGTGATGAACATGGAAATCGTATAAGACCATATCCGGGATATGACATCGATACATGAAGGGTAATCCCATATAAGACCATATCCGGGATATGGCATTGGCACCTAGAGGTAATCCCATGTAAGACCATGTCC
Source organism: Gossypium australe (assembly GCA_005393395.2). Classification (NCBI taxonomy): domain Eukaryota; kingdom Viridiplantae; phylum Streptophyta; class Magnoliopsida; order Malvales; family Malvaceae; genus Gossypium; species Gossypium australe. The sequence continues at coordinate 2,573,964 of CM016620.1, read as the reverse complement.
GGGATATGGATTAGCATCTAGAAGAGACTCCATGTAAGACCATCTCGAGGATATGGTATTGGCTTTATACTTACAGTAGTGGCTATAAACACACGTCTTTGACTATCCCTTGTGAGTGGTGGGATAAGTTGATGAATTTAGAAGTAGAGATGTGAATGATAGTTAAGTCATGTGAATGAATGAATACAGGTAATCGTGAATGAGTCACGAAGAATCGGTTCGATATGTGGCACGGTATGTGCTAGATAAGGGCAATTGTAAGTAAGTATTGTCAAGAAGCCTTGACTTGTGTACAGTTAGCTAATACCGTGGATGGATTATTTTATGAGAATTATTATTGCTATTTATTTCCATGCAACTTTCTAAGCTTTATTCTTACCCCTTTTTCATTACCCTTCTTTCTTGTAGTATTGCCAAGGTAACTCGAGGATCGTGGCCGTAAGAGTTTGGAAATCACACTATCGACAGCACTTTGGTATAACAATTTTAGACTTATTTTGAGTATGGCATGTATAGGACTTGAGTATTTTGTTCAGTTGTAGTTGTTAGTCAAAGTATTGGTTATGTAAGTCAGTAAAAGTCATTTTGTAAATGGCCTTATGAGTTAGGCAAATACTTGACAAACTCTTTTGTTCAATGAAGATGAAATTCATGAAGTGTATGTCCCTTTAATTATCTTGTATGTTGGAAATGAGTTCTTAAACTTGCTTATGGGATAGGAATTGTATTATTTTGAGTAGAAATATGTATGTGTGCATTCTAGGGTGGCAAGGGCTTGGTATATAGCCTGCTAATTGCCCACTTAGCTGGACACACAGGCGTGGGTCTAGACCATGTGGGAGGCACGGCTAGCACATGGGCGTGCACTCAGGTCGTGTGAAGTCTACACCCTGCACTTGGGACTTGAATCACCACATGACTGGGATACACGGGCGTGTGTATAGGCCGTGTGGATAAGTCAAAATGCCAAGGTTTGGCACACGGGTTAGTGACATGGGCGTGTCAAGGCCGTGTGAAATTAGCCAGTGTCGACCACAGGCGGGAGACACGGGCATGCCTTAGGGGCACACGGGCGTGTCCCTAGGCCTACACGGCCGTGTGGCCCCTATTTTATTAAAAAGTTTATCGAACTCGTGAAAATTCTCGGATAAATTCTGATACTTCTCGAAAGTATATTTAGGGCCTCCTAGGCTGGATATGTGCTAGCGATAGGGTTAAACGAAATTTTATAACCCTATTTAATATGTTTAAGCAAGATCAGCTACGTAATGCCTCGAACCCTATTCTGGCTCGGATGAAGGCAAAGGGTGTTACATTTATTGGTATCAGAGCTACAGCTTAGTCAATTCTAGGACTAACGTAGCATAAGTACGAGTCTAGCTATACATGCCATATGTAAGAGTGTCTGAGTAATGATAGTGTGATGGCTCCTGACGTATTGAATTGTGTTTTATGTAGTATATGGATTTCGATCCGGACAGAACTGCAGCTGATGATGCTGCGAGTAATGCGCCGGCTCCCGCTCAAGGGACCGCGCTAGCTAATAGTAGACCCGAGACCTTGGGTCAGGGGGAAGAGGCTCGAGAAGCCTTTCTCCACATGATGAGAAATTGGTATACGGAGTATATCCGAGCAAATCCTAATGCTCAACCCGCTCCACCCCCACCAATTCCTCAACCCGCTCCAGTAGCCCCTCAAGTAGTTAAGGTGGTGAAAAGAGAAAGGCCTCTGGTGGATAAGATCCGGAAGCAAGGAGCCGAAGAATTTTGGGCAAATAAGGATGATGACCCAGAGAAAGCGGAATTCTGGCTCGAGAATACCATCCGGGTATTCGATGAGTTATCCTGTACACCTGAGGAGTGCTTAAAGTGTGCGGTGTCTCTCCTGAGAGATTCAGCCTACCGATGGTGGAACACCCTGGTGTCAGTGGTGCCAAGGGAGAGAGTTAGTTGGGAATTCTTTCAAGAGGAATACAGGAAGAAGTATATCAGCCAGAGGTTCATCGACCACAAGAGAAAGGAGTTCTTGGAATTGAAACAAGGCCGTATGTCAATGACCGACTATGAACAGGAGTTCGTAAAGCTTACCAAGTATGCAATAGAGTGGGTGTCTACCGAGGCCATCATGTGCAAGAGATTTGAGGACAGATTGAATGAAGATATCCGCCTATACGTGGGGCTTCTCAAATTAAAGGAGTTTGTAGTGTTGGTGGATAGAGCCTATAAAGCCGAGGAGTTGGCTAAAGAGAAGAGAAGAGCTGAGTATGAGTCTCGTGACTTGAGGAAGAGAAAACTGAACAAGTCTCACTAATCTTCATCTAAGAAATCGAGGAATTTCACTACTCGGTCAGTCACTTCAGCGGGGTTTTCAACCCGAGATAAAGGCAAGCAGTTTTCGGGGTCGAAAGGGCAAACCACATCAGTTGCTAGTGTGGGCAGCGTTCAACCAAGTAGACTGGAATGCCCTCAGTGTGGCAAGCGCCATTCTGGTGAGTGTCGAGCTAATGAGAAAGCTTGCTTCAGATGTGGATCCTTAGACCACTTTATCAGAGAATGTCCCGAGGTAGACGTGAAAGAAAAGCCTCAGAATGTAAGATCGGGAAGTACCACTAGGAGAAGACCTTTGAGAAACCCAGGGATTGAGATTGGAAGCAAGAATCCTTCTAAAGAGCAACCTGCTAGAGTCGAGGGTAGAGCACCGGCGAGGACCTATGCCATTCGTGCTCGTGAAGAGGCATCTTCCCCTGACGTGGTCACGGGTATCTTTTCTCTCCATAATACTCATGTTATAGCTTTAATTGACTCGGGATCTACCCACTCATACATATGCATGAAATTAGTCTCTAGCATGAACATGCCTATAGAGTCTACCGAATTCATCATAAGAGTGTCTAATCCCCTAGGCAAGTGTGTGTTGGTTGACAGAGTTTGCAAAGGGTGCCCTTTGATGATTAAGGATTATTGTTTCCCGGTCGATCTTATGCTATTACCGTTTGACGAATTTGATGTCATTCTCAGGATGGATTGGTTAGTTACCCACGGTGTAATTGTGAATTGTGGGAAGAAGCATATCGAGTTGAGAGATGAAAATGGTAATTTTATTCTTGTTGAATCAGATAAGCCGGATAGATCACCAATAGTGATATCAACCATGTCGGCTCAGAGCTACCTAAGGAAGGGATATGAGGCTTATCTTGCCTTTGTGTTGAACACTAAAGAGACTGAATTGAAAATTGAGTCAGTACCCATAGTATGCGAGTACCTAGATGTTTTCCTGGAAGAGTTGCTAGGGCTACCTCCGGATAGAGAGATTGAATTTGGGATTGAATTAGCCCCGGGTACTGCCCCTATTTCTATTGCTCCCTATAGAATGGCCCCAACTGAACTGAAAGAGTTGAAAGCACAGTTGCAAGAATTAACAGATAAGGGTTTTGCGAGGCCGAGTTTTTCTCCGTGGGTTGCTCCCGTTCTATTCGTGAAGAAGAAAGATGGTTCTATGAGACTATGTATAGACTATCGGCAACTCAATAAAATGACGGTGAAGAATAAGTACCCATTGCCGAGAATCGACGATCTATTTGACCAACTGAAGGGAGCTACAGTATTTTCCAAGATAGATTTGAGGTCAGGGTACTATTAGTTGAGAGTCAAGAACTTGGATATACCGAAAACCGCATTTAGAATTAGGTACACCCACTATGAATTTTTGGTCATGCCTTTTGGTCTAACAAATGCCCCCGCGATCTTCATGGATTTGATGAATCACATTTTTCGACCGAACTTGGATAGGTTTGTTGTGGTCTTCATCGACGACATACTGATCTACTCTCGAGATGAGAACGATCATGCAAAGCATTTGAGTATGGTTCTACAAGTTTTGAGAGAAAAACAATTATATGCCAAATTCAGTAAGAGTGAATTTTGGCTCAAGGAAGTGGGATTTATTATTTTAATTGTTTTATTTTTTCTTATTACTGTTATTTTATTGTTATTTTATTATTACTGTTATTGTTTATTATTGTTATTATTAATATTATCATTAGTACATGTTTATTCTTTCTTTTATCATTATTTTAACAGTTTTAGTTTTATTATTTTTTTTTATTCTGTTTCATATTTGTTTTCCCTTGTCATCTTAGGAGTAGGTTATTGTTATATTAGTATTATGATTTGTTTTCCATCATGTGATGGTTAGTTGTCGATGTGTTTTAATTTGCATGTCGATTTGTATACTTATCTGCTAGATTAATTTTTGGTGATCCTGCTTTTTTTTTCTAGTTGTATAATATTGGGTTGTTATCCTTTATTTCAGGTACATCATGACAAGCATGAGAGGCAAATCTATGGTCTCAGTCCCCGCTTCTGAAAAGCAAAAGACACCGAGGGTGACCTTGTTCTCGGTTTCTCCACCAGTTGCGAGAAACCCATGTCTCCAGTTCCTTTTGGGTCCTCAAGAGGACCTATATTAGCACTTACGACAGAGAACCTTGGGATTAGTTCGTTTTATTGATTGGATAGCCCTGCAAGAGATACTCTTGGTCGATAGAGTGTGTACATTGATCGAAACAACTCCATGGGACAGACTTTTCTCCATCATCAAGCCCACCCACTTGGAGCTTACATTAGAGTGTTGCTTGACATTTTTTCTGCAGCAGGCGATGTCAAGACATGATGAGCCACACACTGTCTCTTTCTGATTGGGTGGTACGACGCATTATCTGAGCGTCTTGAGCTTTAGAGCAGCCTCTGGTATCTACACTGATGAGTTTATGAGCACTTCAGGGTTTTCCACCCTATATTGGCACATTCATTCTCGATGAGTCTTTGTTGGTCTGATATAACAGAGACTATAACAACCTGTTTTTTAGTGGTGCCAGAAATAGTGGTTTCGGGGCCACAAATTCAACGAATGAGTCTGTAAATATTAAATATTCATATTTACTAGTCAAATATAGTGTTGTAATAAATTTTGATTTAATAATTTATGTTATTTGAACGAATAGTTAGGTTCAATTGGTTTTAGAAAAGGCGATATTGAGATATTGTTTCTATAAACCGAGCCCATAAATATTTTATAAAATATTTTTGGAGTGTTATTAGGGTCATATTAAAATTTGGTTAAGAAATTTTAAGGTTTTAGATAGTTAATTAAGTAAAATTGATTAAATCGTACAGGTTGCAAAAGTAGAATTCTATTTGCTAAATGGGTCAAATGGTTATGGAATCTATAATTAATGGACTTATATGGTAAATAAACCACAAATGTGGCTAGTGGACATTTATGGACAAATTATTGTAGTTATTAGTTATTATACTAAGGGTAAATTGGTAATTAAATAAATTAAATTAAAACAAAATTAAACCAAAGAAAGCTATCATCTTTCTTCTCCAATATCACCGAAATTTAAGAAAGAAAACCGACCATTTTTTCATCCTCAAGGTTCGTCCAAGCCTAAGTTGTAACACCCATAACCCGTATCCATCGCCGAACTAGGATTACGAGGTATTACCGGTCAAATCATAACATTTATATCATCATGGCTCACACATCAACACAACATAGTAATTAACAACACAAAGTCCCTTTAGTAGGTCTAGGAGACCTTAAACATGCTTTAAAGAAGGTTCGGGACTAAACCAATCTCATTCGGAAACTTTACAAAACTTAGAAAAAATTTCTTCTTAAATAGGGCACACGCCCGTATGCTCACCCGTGTGAACAATTATAGGCCATTTACAAGGCCAAATTGCCACCCAATTTGGGTCATCCCTACATGTTCAATTCCAACATCAAATAATATATAATCATTCACCATCTAAACTACCAAATCAAGCATGAAACATACCATTCCTATTTCACCAAAACATACCATAATGACCATTCACACAAGACCATGTTTACACATCACTTACACCATTTTCACATAGCAAGATTTGTACATCTCAAAGCATTTCACAACCTCTCTAGCCTAAACATGCCATATACCATATATACGACTTCCAAAAAGGTACCAAAATAGATGTTCGATAGTGTGATAGAGTCGGTGACGATCCCCGGATCCGAGCTAGCTTTAATGACACTGTAAAACAGAGTAAAACTTCACACAGTAAGCTTTAAAGCTTAGTAAGTTCGTAATATAACACCATTAACTCAACAATTCAAGTTCAATATGCAAAATTAACTAGCACTTAGTTCAATTTACATCACTATTCAATCTCATCCATGACTATTGCTCACTTTCACACCATACCTATAGTTTCATGAACAAGCATTTATAATGCTTCTCAAACCAACCCTTTTTAACATTCATACACACAATCTTCCATTTATCTCTTACACAATCTCATCAACCACATAGGTTCTGTACATACCTGTATCATAACGTATTTATCTATCACATTTACCACTCAATGCTCAATGCCATAATTCGTCCGATCCTCTTTAAACATTTGATGAACTCGCACACTCAGTGCTATTTAATTAGTCGAATCTACAATTGTATCGCACACTTAGTGCCATCACATTAAACCGGTGATGTATCGGTATCGCACACATAGTGCCAACTAATATAGCAGATGCATTTCTTCATCTCGCACACTTAGTGCAATTCATCTCAGTAACTATTCTATTTACGCACACCTAGTGTCACTTATCTTCGAACTCACATATCGCATTACTACCTCAACAATCACATTTCCATTCATTTCATAACAGGTGAACTTTGTTTAAACAATTTGTATCATTCACGAACTTACCTCGGACGTAGAAATAATAACGCTAGTCAATCAATCGAGCACTTTGTTTTTGCCTCGATCTCGATTCGAATCTCTCTTTTCTTGATCTATGTAATATCAAATTCAACTCATTCAATCACATTTTCATCCAAAACAATTCACAACACATAGTTAGGGCAATTTACACTTTAGCCCTCATGGTTTTACACTTTAACATTTTAGTCCCTATTTCACAATTACACAAAATACATATAATTTCCTCACACCCAAGCTTGATCGAATTTCATACTAGTCCCTAGCAGCCCATATCTTTCATTTATTTCACATTTTAACACTTTAAAATTTCATTTTCACAAATTAGCCCTTAATAACCAATTTCATCAAAAATTCTAAATACAAAATATGTTTATCAACCATCAAGCTTTCATATTTCACCAATTATCAACACAAAGTTCATGTATCCACCAATGACACATCTTAAAATCATTATCAATTCCAAAAATCAAGGTACGGGCTAGCTAGTACTCAAAGCAACGATCACAAAAACATAAAAATAATAAAAAAAAAAACAAGCTAAAACTGTACCTGAATCAAGTTGAGAATGTGCCAAAATCATGGAAGCTTCAAACCCTTATTTTCTTTCTCAATTTCGGCAATATAGATGGAAGATGATGAATAAAATGATTTTGATTTTATTTATTTTAACTTATTAAACATTTTACCAAAATAAATTAAAATCCATCAAAGGTCATTATATAATGCCCATTTATGACCATTCCCACTATCAAGGGTCTAATTACAACATAAGGACTCCACATTTAATAAAACATAGCATTTAAGCACTTTTAACAACTAGCACACAGCTTTTGCATTTTATGCGATTAAGCCCTATTTTCACAATTCGGCGCTCAAATGATAAAATTTTCACACAGAACTTTCACACATACTTTATCACATACTGTAAACATCAAAAATAATATTTAATTATCTCTCCAACCTCCGATTTGTAGTCTCGAAGCCACTGTTTCGGCAAGGGTCTAAACCGGGCTGTTACAACTCTCCTCCCTTAGGGATTTTCGTCCCCCAAAATCTTACCAATGAATAGATTCGGGTATTGCTCTCTCATTGCATCCTCGGGCTCCCACGTAGCCTCTTCAACTCCGTGTCTATGCCACAACACTTTCACTATTGAAATTTTCTTATTTCTCAATTCTTTGATCTCACGAGCCAAAATTCTAATCGGTTCTTCGCTATACGATAGATTAGACTGAATCTCAACTTAAGTAGGGGCAATCACATGCGATGGGCCAGATCTGTATCATCAAAGCATCGATACGTGAAACATGTTATGAATCTTCTCTAACTCAGGTGGCAACAACAATCTAAAAGCAACTGGCCCGATACGTTCGATAATCTCATACGGCCCGATGAATCTCGGACACAACTTACCTTTTCTGCCGAAACGAAATACTTTCTTCCACGGAGACACTTTCAAGAACACTCAATATCTTTTCGTTTCAAGTTTGCTTATGATTTCTATCAATCAGATGCTGCTTTCAAACTATCACGAATCATTTTCACTTCCTGCCCTGTCTCTTTTATCAAGTCAACCCCGTGAATCTTATTCTCACTAAGCTCAATCCAATACAATGGAGTTCTGCATTTACGACTGTAAAGAGCCTCATATGGTGCCATTTTAATGCTTGATTAAAAGCTATTATTATATGCAAATTCAATCAATGGCAAATACTTTTCCCACGTACCTTCAAACTCAATAATACAACATCTCAATATATATTTAAGAATTTGAATGGTTCGCTCAGATTGACCATCCGTTTGCGGATGAAAAGCAGTACTAAAGTGCAACTTCGTACCTAAAGCCTCTTGTAGTTTCTTCCAGCACCGTGAAGTAAACCTCGGATCTCTGTCAGACACAATAGATAATGGTACTCCATGCAATCGTACAACCTCAGGTATATACATGTCAGCTAACTTATCAAGCGAATAATCTACTCTCACAGGAATAAAATGAGCGGAATAAAATAGCTGTCAGCTATCACCCAAATTGCATATTTCTTTCTCAGAAACAGGGGCAATCCCAACACAAGTTCCATCGTGATTCTCTCCCATTTCCACTCAGGAATCATGATCGGTTGTAATAAACCCGAAGGTACCAGATGTTCAGCTTTAACTTGATGACAAACTAAAGATCTCGAAACAAACTCTGAAATATCCCGTTTCATACCAGGCCACCAAAAAAACTATTTTAGATCATTATACATTTTCGTACTTTCCGGATGAACAGACAAACGACTACTATGAGCTTCATTCAAAATCAACTGAATTAACTCTAAATTTCTCGGAACAAAAATCCGATCTCGGAATCTCAGACAATCATTATCATCAACTCAAAATTCTGATTTAGAATTCAATCCACACTAAATTCGTTTTGCTAGCATATTGTTATCAACTTTTTGAGCACCACAAATCTGTTTCGACTAAAACCGAACCATCATCACGTAAATCTATCTGAGTACTCATTGCTCGTAAAGCGAATAAAGACTTTCGGCACAAAGCATCAGCAACAACATTAGATATTCCCGGATAATAGTCTAGTACTAATTCATAATCTTTTAGCAATTCTAACCATCTCCGCTATCGCAAATTCAATTCTTTCTGAGTCATCAGATATTTCAAGCTTTTATGATTAGTATATATATGACACTTCTCATCAAATAAATAGTGACGCCAAATCTTCAATGCAAATACAATAGCTGCTAATTCAAGATCGTGTGTCAGGTAGTTCTTTTCATGCGATTTTAACTGTCTCAAAGCATAAGCTATAACTTTGCCTTCTTGCATCAACACACAGCCTAAACCATTCAACAATGCATCACTGTAAACTATAAATTCTTTACCCAATTTAGGTTGTACTAACACTGGTGCCTCTGTTAACAATGCTTTCAACTGTTCAAAACTCTGCTGACACTTTTCTGTCCACTCAAATTTAACATCTTTCTGTAGTAATTTCGTCAAAGAAGTTGCAATCATCGAGAAGCCTTTCACAAACCGTCTATAATATCCTGCTAGCCCCAGAAAACTACAGACATCAGATACATTTCTTGGAGGTTTCCAATCTAAAATTGCTGAAATCTTACTCGGATCAACTCGTATCCCCGCAGCTGACACTATATGTCCCAAAAAACCAACCTTGCGCAACCAAAACTCACATTTACTAAACTTTGCATACAATTGCTTCTCATGCAGAGTCTGTAACATGATTCTCAAATGCTTGGCATGTTTCGTCTCATCACAAGAATAAATCAAAATATCGTCAATACACACAATGACAAATCGATCCAAATACGATCTGAATATCCGGTTCATCAAATCCATAAATACTACAGGAGCGTTTGTTAGTCCGAAAGGCATAACTAAAAATTCAAAATGTCCGAACCTTGTTCTGAAAGCAGTTTTTGGCACATCTGATTCTTTGATTCTCAACTGATAATATCCCGATCTCAAATCTATTTTTGAAAACACTGTAGCCCCTTTTAACTAATCAAACAAATCATCAATTTGTGGTAGAGGGTACTTATTCTTTATCGTCACTTTATTGAGCTGTCAATAGTCAATGCACATCATCATAATACCATCTTTCCTTTTCACAAACAACACAGGAGCACCCTAGGGCGAGAAACTTGGTCGAGCAAATCCTCTATCTGTCAACTCTTGCAATTGAGACTTCAACTCTTTCAATTCTGTCTGAGCCATTCTATACGAAGCTATTGAGATAGGGGTCGTGTCCGGCACTAACTCAATGCCAAACTCAATTTCTTGTATCGGAGGTAATCCCGGTAATTCTTCAGGAAACACATCAGGAAATTCACAAACCACAGGCACAGATTCAACTTACTTTTCTGTCACTTTCGTATCTATCACATATACAAGATAAGCTTCACACCTTTTTTTCACATAATTCAAAGCTTTCATCGAAGATATTACAGCTGGTAGCCCATTCATATCACGGGATTCAATTCAAACTATCTCACCATTCTGACTTCTCAATTCAATAGTCTTTCGTTTGCAATTCACAATAGCATTATGCAAAGTTAACCAATCCATACCCAGAATTATATCAAATTCATCAAAGGGTAGTAGCATCAGATTAGTCGGAAAACAAATATCTCGAAACATCAACAGACAATTCTTACACACTTTGTCAACCAGAACATACTTGCCTAAGGGGTTCGATACTTTAATTACAAACTCAGTAGATTCAACAGGCAGATACTAAGTTCTCACATACATATGAATGAGTAGATCCTAGATCTATCAATGCAATTATATCAGTATCAAAAAGAGTAAAAGTACCAGTAATGACATATGGAGATGACGCTTCTTCCAGAGCGCAAATAGCGTAGGCTCTGCCAGGTACTCTTGCCTCAAATCTCACAGTTGTATCCGTTGTTCCTCTCTGGCTACCACTCACATTTCCAGTGTTTCTGGGTGGTCTACCCCTAGCTACCATGATACTTGGTCTCACACTCTGAACATTATCATTTTCAGCCAACTCTGGACAATCTCGAGTAAAGTGATCTTGTGATCCACATTTATAGCAAACTCTATTATTATACTTGCCCCAGCATTCACCAATATGTCGTCTCCCACACTGTCTACACTCAGGCTTATTACTTTTGACACTTCCAACACTTGATTCCATTGGAATTTGAGCTTTAAAACTCGTATATTGTTTCACACGATCTCTACTCAAATGCCCAAGTGAAGCATTTGAGCGATTAGCTGCATCTCTGAATCTCTTTGACGTATAGTGATACGACCTATTCATCGGCCTTTTTTTCTCGTCTCTAGCTTCTGAATCTGCTTTCTTCTTTTCTTTACTAAGCTCATTGGCTTTACAAGCTCTTTCAACTAATACCACCAATTCATTCAAATCAAGAATTTCGACTAGAAGTTTAATGTCTTCATTCAACCCTTCAATGAATCATTTACACATGGTAGTTTCTGTCGATACACATTTTCGTACATATTGGCTCAATCTCACAAATTCCCACTCGTATTTTGTAACAGACATACAGCCCTGTTTCAGCTCAAGAAACTCTTTACGTTTTTGATCTATAAGCTGTTGACTGATATATTTCTTCCAGAATTCAGTTTGAAAGAAATCCCAAGTGATTCTTTCTCTCGGAACCACAGATATCAATGTTTTTCACCAATTATACGCCGTATCTCTCAACAGTGAGACAACACATTTAAGACATTCATCAGGAGTACATGATAATTCATCAAACACTCTAATGGTATTCTCAAGCCAGAATTCAGCTCGCTCGGTATCATCATCAACTGTGGCCCTGAACTCTTCGGCCCTGTACTTTTGAAATTTATCCACTAAAGGTTTACTCAATCGGATCGAGTCTGTAACTTGTGGCACTATAGAAACTTGCGGGGGTGGAGGTTGTTGAGCAGCCGGATTCGTTCGAACGAACTCCGCAAACCACTCACTCATCATTTGGAAGAAGGCTTGCTTTGCCTCTCCCTCGTGACTATTAGCAATCGGCCTAGATTCAGCCGGAGCTGTCCCTTGAGCGGGAGCAGGCGCATTACTCTCAACATCATCAGCAACTGCTCGATCAGGATTCATTTACTATACGAAAACACATTTTTAATTGTCAAGAATCATCACACTATTGCAGGTATATATATGGCATGTATAGCTAGACTCTACCACATGCTACGTTAATCCTAGAATCGACTAAATTGTAGCTCTGATGCCAATAAAGTGTAACACCCATAACCCATATCCATCGCCCAACAAGGGTTACTAGGTATTACCGGTTAAATCATAGCATTTATATCATCATGGCTCACACATCAACACAACATAGTAATTAACAGCACAAAGTCCCTTTAGTAGGTTTACAAGACCTTAAACATGATTTAAAGAAGGTTCGAGACTAAACTAATCTCATTCGAAAACTTTACAAAACTTAGAAAAATTTTCTTCTTAAACAGGGCACACGCTCGTGTGCTCACCCGTGTGAACAATTATAGGCCATTTAAAAGGCCAAATTGCCACCCAATTTGGGTCATCCCTACATGTTCAATTCCAAAATCAAATAATATATAATCATTCACCATTTCAACTACCAAATCAAGCAAGAAATATACCATTCCTATTTCACCAAAACATACCATAATGGCCATTCACACAAGACCATATTTACACATTACTTACACCATTTTCACATAGCAAGATTTATACAACTCAAAACATTTCACAACCTCTCTAGCCTATACATGTCATATACCATATATAAAACTTCCAAAAAGGTACCAAAATAGATGTCTGATAGTGTGATAGAGTCGCTGACGATCCCCAGATCCGAGCTAGCTTTATTGACACTGTAAAACAGAGTAAAAATTCACATAGTAAGCTTTAAAGCTGATCGTGTGTCAGAGTCTTAAAAATTTATATAAAGAATGATCAAACCTGGAAACTAACTATGACAATGATGTGAGGAAAGCGCACCATCGAACAGTAGTATAGTTAAGGCAAGGTCAGAATGTCGAATCCCAAAGGAACCAAAAGTACTAATACTAACTCTCTTTTTATTATTTAGCCTAAGAATAAAGGGATTTGTTTATCTAATCTAAATTAATTTACTACTAAACTAAAGACTCTAAGACAAAGAAGAATGAATTTGGAAAAAAATACCTTGAGGAAAAACCAATTGATTAAGACGATACCCAAGAAAGAATCCACCTAGACTTCACTTGTTACCTAACTCTGAACCAGACGATTTATTCATTTGACTTGATCCGTAGGATTCCCTAATGTATATTAATCCCTCTCTCGAGGCGACTAACGTCTAACCCTAGGTTGATTAATTGAAATCTCTTTCTAATTAAAACCTCTAGAATTGCATTAACTTGATCTATGGACTCCCATATTAGATTTCACCCTAATCCGACAAAATCTTGTCACCCTATCTCTAGGCGCGCGATCAACTTCGCTTAATTATGCTAGATCTACTCTTAGGCAGGGACTTTTGCTCCTCCACCTAAGCACATCACACTTGAACTGATATCACGAAAATATCAACACAAGAATTAAGAACACATAATTAAGAACATGTCAAATATTTATCATATAGTTCAGCAAACGATAACAAGATTCATCTTAGGTTTCATCCACCTCAGGTATCTGAGGGTTTAGTTCATAACAATAAAAGAAAACATCTCAGAAGAAAAGATAAAACAAAATATAAGAAATCCCTAAAACCCCCTGAAGGAATTGAAGGAGATATCCTCCGTCTTGAGTATAATTCCGGCTTCTTGAGATGAATCAACTGGCTATCTTCGCGTAAATTCCCACAAATCTGCCCTCTTTGGCCTGGCTAGACGCCTCCTGACTAAAGCCTTGGGTTCCCCCTTTTTAGGTTATACATAGGGTGTTTATATAGGATTGGGAATGTGCTTCTTCGCCCCTAAGTATCCTAATCCGAGTGAAATTTCTCTTTGTCATGGCAGGGACATGCCCATGGCACACGCCTATGTAAATTACAGCCAGGACATGTTCGAGACTATTGAGTGAGGCACGGCCGTGTGGTCTTGGGCCCAGGCCGTGTGGATTTCGTGATATGGCTCATTTACTCCGTTTTAGGCCCGTTTTCCATTCTTTTCATCAACTGATGCTCTTCTGAGTATAAAACATGAAAAGAAAGGATTAAGAGCACCAAATTACATAATTCAAGGCTTAAATCATCCAAAAGCATGCTAAATGTGGGCTTAAAATATATTACTTTTACGGTTTATCAGTGGTTTTGGGGCCACAAAACTGACGAGAAAAAATCTTATTTTTATTATAGTTTTATGGTCTATGATTTAAAGGAAATATTTTATGAAAATTTCGTTCGAAAATTTCGACGTTTGGGCACTCGATTTAGTCAAAAGAACTAAATTGTAAATAGTGCAAAAGTTGAGTTCCACATGTTAGAAGTGTCCAATCTCTATGAAATTTTAAATTTGAGGTCCTTAAATGGTAATTATACCATTGGTTAAATTGTTGGACAAAAATGGACGTGAGATAAGTGAAATAGGATGTTTTTAAGTTAGGGGCATTTTGGTAATTTAGTAATTAAATGGACTAAAAGACAAAATAAAAGCCAAAAACCCTTGTCCATCTTCTTGCTTGACCGATTTAGCATGGGGGAATCCATGGCTAGGGTTTTCAAGCTTTCAAGCTCAATACTAAGTGCATCCAAGCCCTATTTTTAATGTTCTTTACATTTTTTAGATCTCCTTAACTCGGTTTAGCTATTTCTACCATTATTTTGAGCTAGGGTTTTTGCTTAAAAATTTACCCATGGATGACATGCATGTGCTTTGATGTCTAATGGTAGAATATGAATGCTCGGTGTGTAGTAAACAACTTTTACTAAGTGATTTTCGATGAAATCGCATAAAAGGACTAGTTTGTAAAAAGTTGAAAATGTATGAAAATGTGTGAATGAATGAAAATTGTTGACTGCTATAGTTATGAAAATGGTTCCTCTAGGCCTAAAATACAAGGAAATTGAATAAAAATCATTTTACGAGCCTAGGGGAAAAAGTGTAAATATGACAGTTTAGAGGCAAAAATGTAATTTTTTTCATAGTATGATTTTTGGGTCACAATGAATAATGTGACTACTAAGTAAGCTAAATGTGATGTTATTGATAAAAGAAAACGATGTTTGAGCTTAGAGCGGGGGAAAAACGAGTAATTGACGATTAGGTCCCTTTTTGCCATTTTGGTATCGAGGTAAGTTTGTGTGTAATAATTCAACATCATGTTATTATGCTTTTAAATTTTTGACATTTCGTGAAATGTATATTATTTCTATGAAGTTGATTAATAAGGTATCGATAATGAATATGATGAAGTTATATTATGTTGAAGTCCCGGTTGAACCTTGGGAATAACAAGGATACCTGTGTCACAACATGAGATAAGGAAGGTCCCATATAAGACCATGTCTGGGACATGGCATTGGCACCAAATGAAGGAGGTGACATGGCATCGGCACCAAATGAAGAAGGTCCCGTATAAGACCATGTTTGGGACATGGCCTCGGCACCAAAGAAAGATCTCGTGTAAGACCATGTCTGGGACATGGCATCAACATCTATATACGATCTCGTATAAGACCATATCTAGGATATGGCATCGGTGTCGACATGTGATCCCATATAAAACCATATCTGGGATATGACATTGGCATCTTATTACGTGTATGACGAGCTCGGGTATCCTTCAATATTCCAAGTGGTTCAACGGGGTAAAGAGCTAAGTTTATGTTCAAGAAGGAAAAAAGTGCTAAAATTATATGATGAAGTGATACATGCACATATGAGAAACTCACGAGAAATGAGTCCGACATGTGATATGTGACGATTAAGTGCAAGTATATGAATGTATACACTCATGAGCAATGTGCTCGGGATGTAATCAAATTTTGGTAAGAAGGTAAACGAGTAAGTTATACCTATAAGAATGACCTTGTGATTATAAGACCATGCTTATGATGTATGAATAAGTGGGAAATGTGATTGATGACCATGTGTAAGGCTTTTAAGCCAAATTAAATTGAGAAATGAAATGTTAAAGTCTTTGTTGTTGATGTATAGGTTAAATTGGCCAATTAATGGCTTGTAAATATTTGATAATGACTAGCTATTGACATGGCCAACTATGCATATACTTTAGTGTTATGTGTTTGTAAATGAGAATTAATATAAAGAAAACATGATAGAGTAAATGTAGCAATAAAACAGTTTGGACAATAGCAGTTGTGTCACTTAGAAAAATCACCACAAATGGTGGAAATAGAATTAGAGGTTGAATAAGATATGAAATTAAATCTTGTTGAGTCTATTTTCACATAAAATAAATAGAATAAGCAAAATAATTTCATATGATGAGATATTTAGATTTTAGAGAGACAGGGTTAGAATGATTTTGGAATCCCATGTTCTGACTTGGGAAGTTCATTAAAAATTTTAAAAAAAATAATAAAGGGATAAAATTTATATTCTTGAATTTATAAATGATCCTATTTTCAATAGAAACAAACAAGAACATTATTCGAGTTTTGTACTACGAGAAAGTAATTTTTTAGTGAAGAGGGGTCAGAACTATCGGATAGCAAAACAAGGGAGACTTTAAAGAATAAAATGTACTGATTTCCTGAACCAAAAATTCTGAAAATTTTATGGTAAAAAGATATATGAGTCTAGTTTCAAGGAAAATTAGCAGATCTTAATTTGGAGTTCCGTAGCTCCGGATAAAAATAATTTATTGACTGTAACTCGTGTAGACAGCTCAAGATGAACATAAATGAATTGTGAAATTTTATGCAATTATGATTGTATTACCTAGAGAACATATTGTGAGAATTGGTGAAAAACATGTTAATAAGTTGCTTATTATTTGCATACAAACTTACTAAGCATTTTAGCTTACTCCCCTTCCTTTCACATATCTTATAGAGTTTTATGCTAGCTCGAGTTGGAGATCGTCGGAGATGCTATCACACTATCAAGCTATTATCGTAGGGTAAAAGTGAATACAGACCTCTTACATTTATGGCATGTATAGGGACTTAGTCAACTGTGTATGTGTCATTTGATTTGGCCAAATGTGTTGGTTCATAATGGTAATATGATTCATTTTATATATGGCCATGAGATATTGCTCATATTGGTTAATGAGTTGTAATGCCTATTTATATGTGTGTGCTTATACTAAAGGTTTCATGTGATGTGGTTATGTGTGTTTGGTATGGATGGATTTAGGATGCGTTGATGATAATCATGGCATGAAAGTTTGATAAGTTTAAGCTAGGCAAAGTATGGTGCCTTATGCATGAATAAGATTATATGAATTCGCTATGATCATGACTTGTTTGATGATGTTTAAGTGCTCAAATTATGCCATGAAAGATGCCATTGAGGTTGTGTTTAAGTATGTGCAAATGAGGGTGCTAAATAGCCATTTTCTTGGCCACACGGGCAGAGACACGGCCGTGTGTCTTAGCCGTGTGGAGAACACTGCCCTGAGACATGGGCGTGTGCCCAGGGCGTGTGAATTCTGCATCTATTTTTTTTTTAGAATTTAATTCACCAGACGGCCTAAGCACATGGGCATGTGACTTGGTCGTGTGACCCTATTTTGTTGATGACATCATAAATAGAGAGTTACATGGGCTGAGGACATGGGCATGTGTGACCACAAGACCTACCCACACGGGCGTGTCCCAAGCCACACGGGCGTGTGACCCCTGTTTTGATGAAAATATTTCTAAGTCTTCTTAAAGTTTCCTAAGTTCTCGGTTTAGTCCCGAACAGTTCCCAAATGATTATTTTGGGCATCGTGAGCCCATATAAGGGACGATTTGCATGTGAATGTGTGATTTTAAATTGAATGAAACTTTATAGCCCGATTTTGTATAAATTTTTATGTTTAAGTCCGATAATGCCTCGTATCCTGTCCGTCGTCGGACACGGGTAAGGGGTGTTACAGTGGCACAACAGAAAAAATTATTTCGGCGATCATCAACCATAGATCCATGCACGAGGAATAAATCAGGTTGAAAAAGAGTTGAAGATATACCTTTAGGATTTGATTTCTTTTTGCGATGTTGATTCCAAGCCACAAAAAAAAACGTCTTGCCTTTACATAGTCCACCCAATCAAAACGAACAACAAAAACTCTCTTTAACTGTAACACCCCAAACCCGGTCCATTTGCTATGACCGAATTTGAAATGCCACAGCAGAAAAACGTTTGAAAATTTTTTGACTTAAAGGTGAAAACATGAAAATTTGTTCCCTTTGGTAAAACATTGTGTAATTAAAGTTCCAAATAAAATTGAGTTGTTTAAAATAAAACATTTTCAAATAATAATATAATCGTCAATCCAACTTAAAACATAATAAAAATCCTTAAATACTTAAAGTGGCCCTTATTACAATAAATAACCTTTCATAAATAAAATGTGTGAAACAAATAAAATATCTTCTGCATGGGCCACCTCGTATCCACTCCAACCCGGTCCGAGCATCACCTGAAAGGTTTGAGAAAAAATTGGGTGAGTCACTCAGACTCAGTGTGTAATTAATCCACTGAATTCCACCCACATGTTAACCACATATTAACCCATATATCAGATAACAAAATTTTATATTCACATATTACCACATTCTGGGCTTGGCCCACATTCATATCACATTATCAGGTAACAGGGTAATTAACCGCATAATTCCACATATCGGGCTTAACCCATTTCCACACTGATCCACATTTATAAACTGGGCTTGGCCCATTTTCACATTAATTCACATATCCATTGAGATTATGCAAAATGCACCCAACCCAACCTAGGTCCATCCTCTACACACCCCCGTATCCAGCCACCACACACCAGGGGATTATCAAATCACCCTCTCCTTTTTACTCCAAAAGGCAATCAATGCCGTCCACGTGCAATTAAGCACAATAATCCACAATGCGACCTCAGTCAGCGCCAATCCACGATGTAGCCGTAGCTAACACCAAAACCACGATGGGACACATAGTCACTCATCAACCACGATATGGCACATAGCCGATATCAACCACGATGAGGCACACAGCCACTCATCAAACCACGCGAACTAAATCGCAATTAATCCACAACGTGACCTTAGTCAACTTCAATCCACGATGTAGCTCAAGGCTAATATCAAACCACGTACTCGAAGTACACCCGTACCTTCTTTCATATCATATCCCAACCCATGCACATGCAACATTCCATAATGACATAATATAATGATGCATGAGCATGTTCATCAAGCATATTACCACATATTCATAATAGTAATCACATTTGATCAGATTTGGTACTTACCGGATTATCGACATACCCCTTGAGGGTATCCATATCACAATTTCCATTGTACAAGTTAGCACATATTTAACTCATACAGATATAACACAAAAACCCAGAAAACGGTAGGCTAACTACACACCTGCCTAATAATGAAATCCCGAACTACTCGAATCTAACACGATCTTGAAACGTGGTTCTTCCTTCTCCCTTAAAGCTGATTTGGTCTCCTACCAAATCCCGAATCACACTCTGAGTTCCCTTCCTTTAGCTACACACAAAAGAACACCTTTTTATGGCACTAAGAACATTCGGCCATGCCTAAAACCAAGACTTAATCCATTGATTTCGGCACACCCATGAAGAAATAAATAAAACCGATTGCTAAGGAAGAAATATACTTACTACCACACGTTGCTCACCACTCCTAAAGCATCCTCAAAGAATCGGCTCCAAGACCCCAAAGAGAAAGGTTTCAGCACTTGAATGATGAAGAGAGATCACACCAAAATGGAGGGAGTTGAATGCATAGAGGATTTGGCTATGGTGTTTCTTTAAAGTTACAAGCAAAGACAAGAGAGGAAGAGACTATAAGGTTCGGCCAAGATAACACCAAAAGAGAGAAAAAGATTCGGCAATAGTGGAAAAGAGGAAGAAAAAGTAAAATGGAAGAGAGAAATTCGGAAGAGAAAAGTGAAGAGAATTTCGGCTCAAGAGTTTGAAAGAAGAAAAGAAAGAGATGAAAGAGAGGAGGTAGATACTTTCAGTTTTGAGCAAAGAAATGGCAAAGAAAAAGAAAGATATGGGAGAGTATGGTTTCGGTTTCCAAGAAGAAAAAGAGAAAAGAAACAATTGCAATTTGGCTTAAAGACCAAGTGAGTAAATCATCAATTCAACTTGGGTTATCGGGTTTGTTTCAACCAAAAGAATTAGGAAGAAATTGACAAAGCAAAAGGGAGATTTTAGCTTGACACAAAAACAAAGACTAACACCTACAAAACTAGCCGAAAATGTCACCTAACTACAAAGAAGTTTCGGCACCCTATTTGCCCCTACTCAAAACAAAATTCGGCAACCATCCTTTTGCCAACAATTCAAAGAAATTCTGAATTAAACACACTCCTAATTTTCTCCCTATTTCCTCCTATTCACTCACAAAACTTAAGCCAACCCCCTTAGTTCATGAAACCGTCCACATTCATGGACTTCAAAGTCAAACCTATCCACACAAAACTTTCCAAAACAACATACCTTACATCATGTCTTATGTTCTCACATTATCCTTAATCAACATAATTCTTTCCCAAACATCAAGCTTACCTAAATTATTATTCAACTTACCATAAAATCTAAAGTCTAACTTACCATATGTATAGTTTGACCAACACTTAATGTAAGGTGCATAAAATAAAGTCTTCAAAATGCTAATCATGCTACTCGAACCACTTCCCTCAAGCAACCTTTCAAGCTCCTTATCCACTATGCCACTAACTCCTCATGTGCTAGAATTTAACACTTAAATTAACTTAAGTGTCAAGTTCACTTAATCCACTTCCCTAAATTTTTAATACTAAGAATTATTCTAAACCAATTAATAAAATCAAGCCTTCACAAGACTATGCTAAACACACATAATTCATACCCAAGCTAACACAAATAATAAAATAATACTCAAATTTTTCCTAAAGCCCAAGGCCCAATCGGCCCAATCCTACTAGGCCCAATTTCGGGATGTTACAGTTCTACCCTCCTTAAAGAAATTTCGTCCTCGAAATTTCCAACTAACTAACAGTCGTACATCCTATCTCACCACACTACGCTCTTGCTGCGCACTCTGATCTTAATAAAACCAATATACTTTCTAGGTACAGTCTCCAAGTTCACACTCAAGGTTCTAGATGCTTCACTAGCGATGGTTCCGACACAGCCATTCAGCCTCTACCGCGTCCACGATGACCATGTCCCCTAGAACTCATATCTAACGCCGTGATTTAATCTGACTTAAGAAATTTTATGCATTAGTACTTTTGTTCCACTTGTTTATGCGCGAACAATTTTATGAAAAGAATTTTCAAGAGTAGTTCTTTCGATCAATCCAAGTTTCTAGTTCAAGTTCACTATTCTAGCTCAGAGAATCACACATTCACATTCATTCACATCAATAGAAACACATTCACTCATCCACAACATTTACCATGCTACTATGGGCATCCTTGTCCATTCCCAACCCAGGGGTAATTTCGTCATTTTTCCCTATAGGGGTACTTTGGTAATAAACCGGGGTAAATTCAAAAATCACCAAAAGTCATTTCGAAAATTTTCCAAACTCATGGATATTTTTGAAAGAAAGATTTTCCAAATCAAGATATTAAAAAAAAATTTAAAATTCAGGGGTTATTTCGGTAATTTGAAAGTTAGGGGCATTTTCGTAAATTTTCCCAAATCAGGGTATCTTGAGTTTTCACAAAATAAGGTTTTTGGATACTTTTTCAAAGTAAGAAAATCTTATTAAAATTGAGGATAGTATGGAAATTTTAGAAACCAAGGGCATTTTAGTAATTTTACCACTAGGGGTATTTGGGTAATTTTGTAAATCGGAATCATTTTTGAAAAATTTTCAAAATAAATTTTGCTACAAATCAAAAGGGGTAATTTGGTAAATTTAAAACTAAGATCTTTATAAACAGTATGGCTAGTCCCTTTCGGGTTTTAGTTATCAGGTTTAGCCCGTGAATAAGTCCTCTTGGTTAGGGTGAACCGTAGCTACGCACCAGGTAGGATTCGAGTAAAGAGGAGGTGAGTCGCTAGGACTGCTTAAATACCAAGCTCTTATCGAATCTACTCCTAGACATGCGCACAATGGTTGCCACACCTTAACTCGGCGACTTACTTCACAGGTTTGTTTAATTAGGCACTTAAGTCTTATGCAATTCTGTGTTGGAGTAGACTAGTCCTAGGGTTCAATAGCTCCTAGTTCACTAATCTACGAGCCCAATTATGCCCACATACCAATCATATAATAATTCACACAACAATTAGAGGTACTTACCTTGTGGACTTCGGGTCGGAGATACAGGTGCCATGCCAGAATAAACCTGAAAAATTTATGAAAGCCCAAATCTTTGAAAGCCCATAAAAAAATGTTTTTGGGCCCAAAACCCTCAAAGCCGAGTTTTGAACCGGGCTCTGATACCAATTTGTAACACCCCAAACCCGGTCCATTTGCTATGACCGAATTTGAAATGCCACTGCGGAAAAACGTTTGAAAAATTTTTGACTTAAAGGTGAAAACATGAAAATTTGTTCCCTTTGGTAAAACATTGTGTAATTAAAGTTCCAAATAAAATTGAGTTGTTTAAAATAAAACATTTTCAAATAATAATATAATCGTCAATCCAACTTAAAACATAATAAAAATCCTTAAATACTTAAAGTGGCCCTTATTAAAATAAATAACCTTTCATAAATAAAATGTGTGAAACAAATAAAATATCTTCTGCATGGGCCACCTCGTATCCACTCCAACCCGGTCCGAGCATCACCTGAAAGGTTTGAGAAAAAATTGGGTGAGTCACTCAGACTCAGTGTGTAATTAATCCACTGAATTCCACCCACATGTTAACCACATATTAACCCATATATCAGATAACAAAATTTTATATTCACATATTACCACATTCTGGGCTTGGCCCACATTCATATCACATTATCAGGTAACAGGGTAATTAACCGCATAATTCCACATATCGGGCTTAACCCAT